>JARQSW010000618.1:33775-105758 GCA_030142375.1 Calameuta pallipes | reverse complement strand
GTCCTCCCACTGACCCCCCCCCCCCCCCCCCCCCCGTGGTCCATCCCTCTGCTATTATTATCCCGCGTTGTCTCGTCTGGTAACAATGTACTATTTCAGTTGCCCCCCTGCCGTCCCGTCGGCCGTTCCGTATCTGCGTTACCTTGTCCAAGAATATTTCTCAACCATTACACGGATATCTTTATCTTTCTATTTCTGTGGCAACCCTTTATATTTGTCTATTTTATTGGGAGACGGTAATTACATCGAACGTCAAGGCGTCAAAGAAATTTTAGTGGTTGAAAGGAAAAAAAAATTCAAATATCAACCCGATTACGCGACATTCAATCGCTCAACCCCTTTCAAGGCCTATTTAGTGTCTTCGCCGAGGTCATAATTTTTAAATCGTTTTTTTTTTCACCACCATTTTCAGTCGATCTAAATAATACAGGCTGTTCGCTCAAGAGTTCCGTTCTCGTGGAAGCCCCAGTGTACGTCGTCAAACGGTAATTCAGTGAATTCGATGAAATATCTTGTATAATTATCGAGAGTGACGTATAAAGTGGTATTCAAATGTGGGAAGTAAACAATTCGTCTATCAAGATTTCCAAGGGATGATTTAGCTGAAAACGAGTCCGATCTGACAGCTCCCACAGGAAATACATTCGTACGGTAACGTTTGTCAACATGGTACGCATGCTTTTCGGGAATTGCGTAACGACTGTCAGACTCCCCATCCATTGTGTTTGGTTTGAATGGACCTGTAGACGGATGGGTCGAAGCGTGGCTGCAGGTGGAAACGGTTGTATCGCTAGACGGTAGGTGTACACAATTCCTGGGTGTACAGAGTCAATAAGGGGTGGTGGCCACCCTTGAGAGTGGGGTGCAGCGGGATGCTCTCCTGAGTTCTTGTGCAGGTCGGGGGTCGGGTGCAGGAGCCTCTCTGGGGTGGCTAATGAAGATGTTTGTCAATAGGGGCATGTTACGGTAACTGGCGGCATCGCGGCTCTCATTGAGCTAAGGTTAGGTCGGGCCCGAGAGGGATGCTGCAAGGAGCCCTTGTGCGGAAGGGTAGTGGATAGTCGCTCTCTCTCCCTCTCTCTCTCTCTCTCCTATACCTGTGTATTGCACTTTAGAGCTGTATGCCTATACGTGCACACAGACATGCTGCATCTTGGTTTACCCAATAGGGTGCTCACCCCCTCCAAGCAAGCAAGACGTGTTTCATTAGGGTCAATATTGAGTTATAATCGAACTCCCTGGGCTCTGTGCTAAATTAAATCTTATTCGACGTTCGCATCGATTGTTGTTTCGATTGTTGTTTCGGATTACTTAATGACTCGTCTGTACGATTGGGGTTGATCATGACTGCTGAGTCGAGTTTAAGGGTTGATTATGTTAAAAGGAAATTTTATTTTCTCTGTACAATACGACTGTTACGTCGATCAGACGCGTGACGGATTTTAAGGGTCGTATCTGGCAACCCTTATTTTTTTTTCCTTCTTCGATCGTCTCGAGTATCTCTGATTTTTTTTTAAACAGCCTTCAGACGCGCGATAAAAATTCATTTTGACAAATGACGTAACGGCAGAATACCCCGGCACCCTTTTATCGACCAATTATATGCTTTTGATAGGATTTCTTTGAACGAGCTGGATGTACTTGGTTTGACAGTAGCTACGTTTTCAACGCCCTTAGACAAGATCCAACTACCCCGAGACAGAAGAGAACAATGGGGACAAGCGAGTCTTTATTTGACATTCGAATTTCAAATGGCAAAGATCAAAGGTCAGGCACGAAGAGATACCGTGTGTTCGCTCATGATGTTTTCAGCGAAAAGTATTATTTTCACGTTTTCTCGTAATTTTCGTATTTTTATTTTACGAGGATTTACGTTACAACGTCGCTCCTGCAGTAGAAAGCCTTTCACCGGTAATACTTCAAGAGTCAATGTTCAAATTAATCATTTCTCTCGTCTCCATCCTTCTTTGCACCCTTTACCTTTGATACTCTGCCGTACCTGCCCCCCCCCCCAGCCCCTCCCCAGTCCCCACTTCCTTGGTATATACGAATGGAATTACTTTTGGTGTTTTATGGTGTCTCCTGGCACCTTTCGCAGGGTCGAGGTGGCTGAGAAATCGATACAAGGCAGAAACGTGTAGGTTGCGGAGGGTAAGCAAGAGTAGTGGTATACCAGTAGTCTGAATAGAATGAGGGCGGGTGGGTGGGGGGTGGGCACGGAGGGTAGTTTAGGGCGACAAGGTGGAAGGTGGAAGGTGGAAGGGTGGAAGGGTGGAAGGGTGGATTGTTAGGTCGGACGGGTCGCAGGGCATCCGCGGTGGACAATGGACAATCTAAATTCATAAATAATCGGCGAGCCGCTCGTTAATCATGCCCGCCGTGACACATTTTGTTTCAATCACAATCGTCGAGGACCGTCGTAGGGGTGTCCCGTAGGGTATTAAAGGGCTATTAGCTGAAGGGCGGTAGATTGGTAGGTGGCGCTAGTGTCAGCAGGGTAGGGTGCACACCGATCCCGTCGGTGTACCTGATATCGATATCGATAACGATACGCAAAGCTCCGTTTACCAAGCACAGTTAGATCATCCCATTAATAACGAATGGCTTGTTCTCGAATTTCGAGCTCACCCCTATTCCTACACAACCGAGGGTGAGATTCTTGACTAAGCCCCTCCCTCGCCCCTCATTTGAACATGCTCGAAATCCACCGATTCGATGTTCCCCGTTTCTTCGTCTGAGGTTGCACAGAGTCTCGCTATGCTTTACGACCCTCGTAAGAAGCTTCCCACCCTCCTCCGGTAAACCGTGAACCGAACCTCCCCTACCAGACCAAAAGCTAAGGCAGCATGCCACGAAATGCCACCCTTGGAAATTAAGATGGCGTATACATAACTCACCAATTGAGATTACGCCTTGCCTTGCCGCGACGTCTCGTACCACGGCGAAGGGGTTGTTCGCTCGACTCCTAGGGGATGAAAAGCTTGAAGAGCCACAAGCGAGAGGAGCAGAACCCGAATTGGTAGCTGGGCTTCTCCGGCTGGCGACTGGCTTTGCTTCGCTCCGCGGGTGGCTGACTGGCTAGGTGGCTGGCTGGCCGGGTGGCTGGCTGGCTGGCTGGCTGGCTGGCTGGCTGGCTGACTGGCTGACTTGGTAAGTGTGTTGCACGACCGATAAAGCTGCAGGCATACTTTGTTACCATGGCCATACTTATGTACCGGTGCGATCATCAATTTTAAAGTTTCCTAAGTAAAGTTTATTCCGGGGCTGTATAGTAGCTAAAGGGTTGGGGGCGAAGGAGTCGACTATTGTGAAGTTGCTCGACTCACACACCAGTTGTGGCTTCTCCAAATTGTAGAACTACCTTCCTCCGCTGCTTATTCCGGTTCTTGCACGAGAGTCAAGGCTCCGCGGGCCAGGGGAGCTGCGGATGATTCCATAGTCAGCTACCACTATCACCCACCCAGACCCCCTACGTGGTCTGCACCACCTCACGACCCGGACTGGGTTATGTCTCATGCATAGTTCACTGGCTCTCCGTTCTGCACCTTCGTGTCTCTGCACGCTATTTACACTCGCCTCTTTACATCCTTCGTATCTACGTTACGTCACACGTGTGTATCTTCCTGGGGGCACGTAGTTATGCAGTCTCGAGGGGATGACCTTCCATCGGACATCCTCTGTCGCGCGACCCTTGGACCGTTGCTCCCTAGCGCTGCTCCCTAGCGCTGCTCTACCAGGATATGCGTGATTTCGCGAGCGATGGGCTTCCGGCTCGTTTGCGATGTAACCGAGGGCGAGAGAGATCGATCCGGACCTTTCCAGTCCTCTCTGTACTACACGTTACAACCCTTATTTTTCAACCCCTCCTGTCTCCGTATCTCGTTGAAAAGTTGGCTGCGCTCAAAGAAAAAACGGAAGCAGCTACTCTGTTTCAGCTGGTCCGGAAGTATCTGTAGCGTTTTACTACCCTATCGCGTCATCAGTTTTCAGTCCATCATAGGGCTTGTTGTTTCACGTAATCATTTTACTGATATCTAACTGACTTCGAGGACATTTTGCGCCCCAAGTTTGAGTACGTGTACCAATCATGTATTTCGTATCTAATGTGGTCGGATTGCGTCTTAAATTATCTGTACGAAAATTAAGAGTTTAATATGCAGGTTTGTGCGATACATCGTAGATTCGCGCATGCGCGTAATTGAATACGTTCTTGGTATTAAAAAAAATGTCTACCTAGGTGAAAAATCCTGAATATTTTTATCAGCGTTCACGAAACGAATTCGGTAAGTCAGATGATTTTCTTTGGTCTCCAATAAAGAAAAGACCCGTCAACGTAATTAGGTGCCCCAACGAGCGATTTCTTCGTTTGACGTAGACGACGTCTACATAGCTTTCATCCCCGAGCCCACGCGGTGACTTGAAAATTCTTTCGACCCCTCGACCCCACGTAATGCCACAAAATTACTTTGAAATTAAAATAATGCTCGGAAGATTAAATTCTATAAACTTGTGACAAGTTCTCGTTTGCCTAATTCAAAACGGAGCAAAGATCGTCCTGCTACCTTTCCCTTGGCAAGAAAAAGACAGATATAGAAATCCTGGATAAAGACAGATTGAAGAAGGTATTTCCGGATTTACAAAAAAATAAATGGAAAACGAGTCCAAGACATAGACTCGGTTATGAAAATTAAAAAAAAAACCAATCAGATAAAATTTACAGATAAGAAAATATCCATTAATTTTCATAAGCAAAAAAAATTTTTGACTAATTCTTATTTATTAATTCGTATAAATATTCACAAAAATCAATGCCACTGATCGATTCGATTATTAATATTTCTCTGCTCCATTCTCACTTCCCTTCGTTAACTAGGTCATTTACGGTTTCTGTTTCAGGACTGTCGCCGAGCTCTACGAAATTTCAGAGGTGAGCTCGATTGTCAATACTGATCCGAAACAGTCGTAGCTGGTCGTAGCTTTGAAAGCCCAACAGTCCACATGATTTGTTGTCCCTCGTAGCGGAGCTTCCAGCAACGTCGACCGCGATGCACTGAATCTCCTTTAGGACATACAGCTGCCTGCTATTCGCATACTGCACGTATTCTGGCCACAGTGCGCTTTGGGATAAGCTTTTGCCCAGTAAACCGTAGGCTGCTGCACCGGAGTCATTCTAATGTGCTCAGCATGTGCAATAATGTGCACTGGAATATTCTGTGGATACGCGTGACCCGACGAGAGTATTCAGTGTCCGAAGTAACCTCCTCATGACGTCAGACTAACAATGCTCATAAAATTATTTATTTACACGAAAAACATAATTGTTGTCATTTTGACATAGCTCGGTGGTAGGATAACAATTGCTGAATGTTACATAACTACCCTCGAGTGTTAATAATATTATTGTTATATTTTACATTATCAGATTATTGATTACTGGCGAAGTAATAGGAGATTCGGCATTTCGTATCTAAAGATTTGACTCTTCGATACTCTTCGGGTACCATCGTTCTCTTCGAGTTGATTATGTATACGTATGTATATGCTATCACTGTTATCAGCCCCCTTTCTTTATACTTTGTGACGTCAGCGTTTACATTGGCAGTTATTTTTATCTCAAGAATATTTTTTCGTCGATCTCATTTATTTATAGCATTCGGCTGGTACACGTGTCTTGTGTTCTTATCAGAAATTTAAATCATCCCTTGTACCTGTCAATTTCGTCGAGCCACGTAAATTCCCTAGATAACAATTTTGCATAGTGGATAAAAATGGTCGAAGAGCCCATTTTTCAGGTACGTGTGTCCAGAGGGTTGTGTACAGGTAGGGGTTGCTTTTTGCGTGGCAGAAGCTCAAGCTGTTTTGGATAGGGACGATCGGAGGGTGCATAGATGCTGCATCGTGGGTAAAATGGTTGACAAAAAAAAAAAGAAAAAGGGAGGATCGACCTGGCACGAAGATAAAACCTGAACACCATAGTAACATGGAGGCACGGAGAGTGTATACCTCGGCATGTGTGATAACGCAGAGAGAGCCCAGCAGGCATCGGAAAGCGTCGCCCGGCGTCCTGGCCCGACGCCAAATTTACCTAGGATATATCGACGCCCAGGGATAGGCGCGTTATCAAGCGATTTATATCGGTGTTTTGGAAAATTTGTAGTCCCGACACGCGACGCTTCTACCCAGCGCAGAGGACAGAGGAGCCGTAGATGGCGCTGCGGTAGCACCATGCAAAACCCAGACTGAAGTGGATAACGACGTCGCCCGAAGGGGTTGATGGGAGAATAAAAAGGGCCTGGAAGGGACGATAGAGAGAGGGAAGCGTGAAATAGTGAAAAAGGTCGGAGTCACCTTTGGCATAGGTTATGTCGGGGACGTTCAAGCGTCTAACACCCTTGGGGTTAGGGGTTGGCTGGCACCCTTAAGTCTCGCTCTGTAGTACCTACCCGTTCCGGATGTCTTGGTGATAACTGTTCAGTCCTTCGACCCCTTGAAAAAGCTCAAAAGTCCTCGCGCCGTCACTCCTGGCAGTGCAGCATCTTCCAGATTTACCCCCTCGCCCCTCCCCTACGGTCCTGGCAATTTCGTCTGTCGTCAGTAAAAAAGCTTCGAGTCAAAAGGTTTGTTTTGCCTGCGAATTTGTAGGTTGGTCGATAAACAGAGATCACGCGATAATACGGATCTGTATGTTTTTTTTTTTTTTGGAAAAGAAGGATTCTGGTGCTTTTGAAACGGTCCATGGGATCTTCGAAGACATTGTCACTGATTGCTCGTCACGTGTTAAAAATACCCAGCGGATCTCGTATCTAGCGTATTTTAATGACTCGAGCGACTCTGTATTGCGAAGGAAGCAAGTGGCGCCGCCAACGACGGTTTTAAGAAGTTTCCTTTAAAATAGCCAGCTTAGCCGAAAACTCCCTTTGAATTGCCGCATAAAGGAACCCGCGGGACGTTCTGGGATTCTTCGAGGATATCCCAGTCGCTGTAATGCTTGGCAGAACAAAGAGCGGAATAAGCTGAAATAATTGGCAATTATAAAACCGAGCCGGATATTAACGTTATCTCGTCGGTCGTCGCGACGCTCGAGCGTCGTCCTGTTGCCTCCCTTGAAACCGCGTGGTACATCCACCCTCCCCACCCTTCTGCAGCTTACACCCTTAAAGCCCTTGCATAATCACAACAGACGTATAGAACGATCTCCTTGTGTTATTCAAAACGAAATTTTATCTTTTTCTCAACATTTTGTTTTCTCTTCTTTCTTTTTATTTTTGACAATTCCCCACGTAACGCCTATCTCGCGCGCGTTAATACAATCGGTAATTCGACGCGCGTCGAATTAAAAAAACCGCTCGCTGTATATGTAGATTAATAAAGCCCAACGCGTATCAAGCTACGGTTGTGCATTCAATTATCCTGTATTTCGCAAGCGAATCGTAATTCGTAGCTGTCCTGTTATCGTGTCTGAATTCGCGGTATCGCGATTCACCCCTGACTCTGCGAATCCCTGAGCCGAGTGCGTGCTGCGTATCCGGATGGCTCGTTGATTGGGACGTAATTAAAATAATCCATTTTCGTTACCCCGTAAACGTTGTTAGTTGCATATTGAATTTTTGGAATTTTTTTTTTCAAAAAATTGTATTCACGTAAAACTTAGCCGTCTCGATTTCTAATTTTAAATCTTATCCTTCGCTTTCTTCTTTCCTTTCATCGCCCTCGTCACCCTCTGTTCCCGTCTGCAAACTCAGTCTCTGCCTCCGGTTCCTGCTTACGAGTCTCGTCTTCTGTTCCCAAGCGTCCACCGTCCTCTTCAGTCAAGTCGCCCTTTGGAACTTAAGATTAAATCATAACGTATTTATTAAACGTCTCGCTTTAAATTCTAATAAATATGATAGTGGAGGAGGAGGAAGCGAGAAAGATGGAGATGAAAAAGATGTCGGCGCGTGGTCCCCGTCGATCGCGAAAATATAGAAGAAGAAATAGAGTCCGAAGGAGATGTAGAGATAAAATAAAGGGATGCTGGATGGACCAAGGCTTAGCTAAGTTTTTCTTAGCTCCTAGGAAAACGACACTTTAATCTTTTTATCGATCCCTCCTCTTCCTTATCCCACGGGGGGCACGCTAGTATTAATTAAGGTGTAATTAATCAAAATTAAATTGACTTAAACTCGGTCGAGTAGACGGCAGACCTTCTTGACAGTTCCATCTCCCGTCGCGTCTCCCTCTTCCGCCATTCTCGCGCCACCCTTCACTATCTCATTCTCTCTTTTTCAGTCTCCACTGCTAAGAACATTGTCAATATTTAATGAGACTGTAATTCGCTTAAAATTCTAGCTGAAATTAACGCAGGACCACTTCACCGACTCTCCCACGACCCCTGACAGACAAAACCTACCCTTACCTCTATTATACCGATCCATACCACGTGGCACAATTTTTCCGACGCAGCTACGAACAAATATGGTTCAGAAGTTTACTCGAATGGACTATACACTAATTTCACTTGCATCGTCACGGTAAAAAGTAATGCACGTACCTATACATAGAGGCAATTGAAAATTTGGATGATGATTCGAAGCGCTGTGTCGGCTGATCCAGGAGTCACGAGTCCCTTGTATCCGTGCGGATCAGGGGAAATGATTGCGATGTGGAATACATGAGATTGGACCAGGTCGTGAGTATAGCCTGTGGAAGAGAAATCGAGCGAGCAGAATTCCACCCTGGAATTCCAACATGGTACGTGTCCAAATGTTATCGTGGTTTGGTCATCCTTCGGCACCAGCTGAATACAAATTCGAAATCCGGTAGGAATGATCAATTCAGGTAATACCAGGTGACTCGGACTCTTCTACGACCTTTGACCAATCTTCAACCGCCTCTTCTAATATCTCTCTTCATACTCGGATCATCAGGGTTCATCATAGTCTGGTCACTATTCTGGATGCATTGACGTGACTAAACGCGAACGTCCTCCAGACGTCTTTGCCGGTTATCTCGACTGGTCCAGATAGTTTAGATACTCCGTTTGAAATTCCACGTGAAAGGAAGGAACGGCTGCTCCAGTTTCCTTAAACGACGTCGCGACGAAGAAGAGGACGATCTGGCGAGTGACTAGCGTTAATGACGACGTTCGCCAACAGTTGCGCAACGTCGGCTCTGAGCTTGCTCGGGGAAAAGAGAAAAACGGGACAAACTAGAGACGGAGGCTGTGACCAAGGTGGATGCCAGACGAGAATGGAGTCTTCGGGTTAGATTGGTAGGTTGGTAGGTTAGGTACTGGTGGCTCGGGGGTAGCAGGGGGGTAGCAGGGGGTAGCAGGGGGGTGGACTGCTAGGGGTGGCTGTGCCGTTGAAGATGGCAGGAGGACAATTATGCAGGAGCTTCCAATTACGGATAACGGTCGTGCTGGCTCCACGGGAAGTCTCCCTCGCTCCCTGCTATCTTCAGCTACACGAATGGACACTCTTGCCAACGATTATAGACCCTCGCGAATATATAATCCAGCAACAACATGGCCGAGTTAGCGTCAGTCATACCTCCCGCGTGATTAATGGAGATACTAATTCACCCCCTGATATCGGATTAGACTTACTGGGGTAAAAACTCCTGCCACGCCCATAAAACTCAACCACTTGTTAATAACAATGCAAAATTCTATTCCCTTACTCGCTATCACCACCTCCTCCACCTCCACCACCCTCCTTGTCAGTCATCAAGTACGGTAGTCATTTACCCCTATTTCAATTGTGCACTCCTTTCCACGACGACTTCATCCATTCTGCAGCATCAACGACTGTACGTCCTGTGGTTTTTAAATGGTCGTAACGCGTCTCTTGGGGTTCCGCTTTAAGGTTTATGTAGAAGGGATGGTGTTTAGGGATGATAAAATATATGTTTATCTTAATCACGGATTAGCGTGTAAGAGAAATCCGGTGGACCAGTCAGCCTCCGCCTCTTCTTCTAATTGCAGTCGTCGCGTCTGCCAGCAGGAAGTCCGGGCTTGTTTGTGAAAACGTGAAGAGGGGTTTGTATGGTCTAGGAGGCAGGAGGATAGGGGTGAGTGGATCTGTATATCGCAGGGGTTGTACCTAGGATAACGTAGAGTGGATAGTCGGGACTGCTCTCTGGGTGGGCTATGGGGGTTGAGTGCTACCCGCTTGTTTCCTAATCCAATAGCGTCCATAAGACCCTCGGCGTTCCGACGCCCTGTTCCGCATCTATGCGCACTGCCAGGTAAATTTCTATTGAGCGACGGCTTCCTTTTCTTGGGAAAAGACGCCAATGCCAGACGCAACCCTTTCGCTTGGTCCGCCAACTCTGGTCTTCCTCTTGTCTGTCTCCTTCATATTCCTCTTCTTGTTTTTCATATCACGTACAAGCTCGTCAGGTTTTCTTTGGACCCTTATCTATACTTGCTACCTTTATTCACGTGGTACCCAGTCGCATTCATTTTTTTCCCCCTATGACGTGCTGGTAAATCTTGTTGGACCACGGCTTCCATGCGAGACCCATAGGAGATGGTCAGGACCATTAAAATGGTACAGTTCGATGCTGGTGTCGTTTGGATAATATTTGGATTGTTAGGATCGCTGAGCTTGTAAGAGGATATAATGTACCGTGTGCACTTGTAGATTTGTTATACGGAACAATGGTCAAGTTTTGGGGATAAAAAGGGAAGCTGTTCTCTTCGTCGGAGAAGCGAAAGCTGAAATCGATGTCTGGACCATCCTTATCTTTCTTTGGTACGAATTGTTTTTCTATTGTCTTGCCTTACCTCCCAGAATCTCAGTTCAATGGGATCCTTCAAAGGTGGTCTTCTTACGGAGACCGTCTCTTGATTCCTGCTCTAATGAAAAGCGCCCCATCATTAATGTGATTGATACGAAAGCACAGAAGGACCTGACCCGGGGGTAAGAAGAGACAATGGCCGTAGGGTGGTCTTTGATTTATTTGCACGTTAATTCGTTAAAGACTGTGACAAAGACAAATAAAAGAGAAGTCGGAAATAAGTTTCTCTTCCAGTATGGATCAGATGTTCCGTAACTATGAAATCGAGGGAGTCCTTGAGGACCCATTGTTTTTCCTGAGGAAGTCCTTTCGTCTTACGGCCTCGCACGAATTCATCATGGCCACTGGAACGTCCTTCTACATTTTTCGTACACCCGTCCTTAATAATCATATTGCTTTTACAAAGTCTGATACTCATCAGAGCCTGACCTAGAAAACCAAATTGCTGGCCCTGCTGAGCTTCCCTGTTCCACATTTAATAATTCTCATTGCCCAGCTGAACGCTCTGGTCGATATTTTCCACTCCCACGATGGTAAAACAGTAAAGCCGTCGATAAAGTAGATCCCTGCTGCCGAAGCGAAAACGCCGGTAAAGCAGTTGCTCGAGCTGTCTTACCAACTAAGCTAAACCAAGGGTTATCTTCACTGACTTTTCACTCCAGCATCGCAGATGGCGCTGGCTACCCTTCACCATTGCCATGTTACAGATAATTCGTAAAAATAAAACGTTCAAGAAAGGAATACAAATAATATAAGCAAAGCACACTGCTAATACCAATAGCCAATAGTCTTTTGACAAATCTATTCCACAAGTGTATAACCAGGTTTCGATTGGCGAATCGATGCGTTATCGTTGATTTAGTAGGTACTCCATGTACGCCAGTCTGCAATATCGTTATCGGTCCGTTCGCCCGATTAACTTTATGTTTCTTTCCGTTGTCTCGTCCGCTTTCTACCTTCGTAGGTCATGTAGCAATTTCTTAGTATCTCTCTCCAATCATCTCCGGTCCTACTACCCAATCCCCGTTTATCGTTTTTTCTCCTCATTCTTCATCTCCCCTTTTTACAGTAACAACTCAAGAACATCCCTGCTACATATACTACACAGATATATTCTATATTTCAAACGTTAAAGCTATCACGTGCTACGACTGCAATATGAACGTCATCGATGGAAGATAATGATAAGCTTAGCCCTGCTGAATAAAATAAAATGAAAGGACACGTTCTTCGATACTCGTTATAATTTAGCCTTGCGCACCATCCTGCACTTGTTTTCCGTCTACATCCAAGAGTGATTAAAAACTTGATCTTACTACCCTTGTCCCTTTCTTTCTCTTCCTCTCTCTCTCTCTCTCTCTCTGCCACATAATCGACTGTCATCTCCTGTAGCTTTTAGCGCCTCTTTCTTGTTCTCCTCTCTCTCTCTCTCTCACATCTCTCTCTCTCTCTCTCTCTCTCTCTCTCTCTCTCTCTCTCTCTCTCTCTCTCTCTCTCTCTCTCTCTCTCTCTCTCACACATCTCTTCCAGCTCAGCTCCCTTCCTTCTCAGTGATGCATCTCCGTTCTCGTCAGACGCACAGGGCCGCGCAATATGCCAGAGTAATTGTTGTTGAGGGTGTCTCTACGGCAGTCAGAGTCGACAGGCCGATAGTGTCGGATTACGACTGGCATTGTTAAGTCTAGACGTCGAGTGGATGGAGGGGCGAAGGGGGGATAGAGGGGATAGAGGGGATAGATACGCAGTCTTAAAGAACAAGAAGAAGAGGAAGAGCCTGGAGTTATTAGAAATACCGTAAGAGCAGACGCACGCGTAGATAAACCCAGAATACATGGTCTAGCACATACTATGTGTATATATATATATATGTATGCTCAACGAAGAGGAAATACTTTTATTTTCCTTGTTCTCGACCCTTTTGCCGTGTGTTTCGTATCTGTCTGATCCGTGAGGGATGGGAGAATGAGAGGAAAATTCGTGAATGGCCTCGAGGAAGGTAAATCGATATTTGAAATTTTTCGTAAAAAATTTATTTTTATTTTAGAACGAGAAACAGAGAAAGGACTTAGCGCGTAATATCTCTGCACGAACTTCGACACGGTAAGTTTGAAACGTAATCGTATACGTAGCGGCGTAACGTTTGGATTAAGTAGTAACTGGGAAATTAATCAGACTCTGGGTTAGACGGTAGTTTCTGCAGTAGAAATAACAGTACTTCGTCAGACTGGAGGCGCAAACATTTCCATTGGGGTAGAAACTCTGGGGAGAATCCGAAGTGGAAGATGGTAGGCGGTGGTTGGCTGTATGTATAAGGGATGCTGATGCTGAAACTGAATCCCAGTCGAAGGGGCTTGAGATATTGACGAATCGAGCTGGGGGGTGGGGGTAATTGTTATCCGATAGAGCAGCAGCGGAAAGGGTTGCCGAAGGATGGATGTGACGTCACTAGGAACAGTTTCACCTGTAATTGGATTTGCGATCAGCTCTCCGGGCGCGTTTCCATGGCTGGAAAATAAATTATTTAACAGGGGATTCGGTTCGGCGGTGAGCATCCCTGATTGCGTCGCCGTCGCGTCCAAACGAGCGGCCAACCTCGGCTACCCGGCGTCGCGACGTCGGTTCGTCGTGTCCCTGTCCTGCTGTACCGTCGGTAGCTTTTTTTTTTTTCTCGGCGCGATAGAGCAGCTCTTGAACGGGAACTTATTAAAAAGTCATATCGTCCTCAGGAAGTGTCCCGTTGGCCGGTGAGTCTAAAGCTTAAAGTTTCAGAAAACTTTGCCGAAGACGGCGATAATCGGAAAGACGGAGCTTCTTTCGAAATCTTTTTCAGCTTTTCAGTCGTTCGATTGTTCCTACGATTTTTGAGTGACGGTTTTGTTTGTGGGTGAAAATTTTGTTGAAAAATTTCTTTTTCAAAATTATTGCACTTTTATTTATCGGAGATTAAATTACGGAAATACCGTTATCCTGTCTGGTACGTATAACGTTGAACGATAGGAGGCTAAAGAAGCTGGGCTGAAATCAGCTCGGGGGTGGTAAACCAGTCTGCAAGAGTGAGGCTGTAATAACCATAATTTTGAGCAGTAATATAAATTGGCAGCATTCAGTAAAAATCGACACTCCGTTTTGCTCTTTGGAGGAGCAAAGAGGCTTGGGGGATGATTGCTGCGATTCTTATGCTAAATTTTCTGCCTCGTTTATTACGTGTATTCTTGAGAATTTTTACTCTATTTTTTTTCGAACTATTCAGGCTTTGGTTCAATGGTCGGATATCATTTTAGGTTGATTGTCTTTTGATTATGACTGATAATATTCGGTTCGGTAAAACTCTTCCTGGTACCTGGTACCGAGTCTGGTTTTGATTTGGTTCCCTTTGGTCTTATTCCGACTGGTGGGAGGGGGGGGGGGAGGGGGTGGCTGCTGGAAGATCGGCTGACGAGATTGGATTCGGATAGCCCTTCTTGCGAGTTCTAATAAGATTCGGGCGTTAATCAATCTGGCATGGCGCAATTAACGCGTCGTTTTGACGTGGCCTCCCCTCCAGGAGGGTGGCTCATCCCCCCATCCGGCTGACGTAGATTTCTTTAATCAGTCACTTCCGCTGCAGCGAAATGAATCACACGAGTGAGCCTGACGGGTGATTTTTTAATAATCGAATTCATCCCCCAGTAGCTTTAGTACCAGCATTATTTAACCGGGGGTGAAATTGTCGCGAGCTGCGAAAAAAAAATCAGATCGAAATTTAAAATTCATTCTAAACCCTCGAACCACCCTCTAATGTATTTTTACTCAGAGTTAATTTTTTTTACATAGGAAAATATTACTAGCAGATTTTACAGTGGGTAGTTGTAACGAAAGAAAAAAAATGTCTGGATATAAGGGATGAAAATTCGAGTATCAAGTTCCGGTACGACGATAACAATGATAACGATAACAAAGCATTATGAGTGATTCCGGACTCGTTATTTTCTTAGGTAGCTCATCAGGGTGCCAGGGGTTGGGGGTTGGGGGGTAGGAGAAACCACCCTAATTTTGAAGACGATACCGAATAATTTGACATTCTTACCTTTCAAGGGATCCTCTCTTCGCCGTGGTGCACACCCTTAAGAAGGCCGCGGATTCACCCCGTAATTACATGCCATTTCTCTCGCGACGCTTTTCAACCCCCGTTCATCCCCTATTCGCGAGGTTAAATCTGAAACTCAAAATATAAAATAGAGTCTTGCCGGTTACTCCCTCGGGATGATTCTTAGGAGAGTAATAGCGTCCCGTCAACTTGTCTCTCTCCTACCCCTAAGTTTTCATCTACTCTCCTTATCCACCCTTACAGACCATTCCGGTTTTCTTTTTCGACAAAGTTGTAGATTTTACCCGAAAACCACCCTCGAATCCTATATAAACGTTCACGCGAGAACGAGGAGCAGAGAGATCGAGTGCCTTTGGAAGTTTTGTCAGTGGGATCTTTAAGGGATGCCCGGAAAGGGCGGAAGGGGGTGCATGGCTAATGAGAGAACAGGGGTTGGTAAAATAAGAGAATCAGAGAATTATAGGGCAAGAAGGGATCTAGGAATTGCCTGGCCCGGTTGCCACCCGAGAAACAACGTATCCATGAATCTGGGTTACTCGGCTCGAAAACCATCCCCAATAGTTAACCTACGACGTTTTACTCTTTATTTTTTTCTTCTTCTTTCCTTCACTCGTTTATTCCGCCATTCTCCTGCTGGCTTTCTAAAGGTTGGCGGAAGCCGTTTTTACAGGCGAGGCTGCAGCATCCTCACCAGCGAGCTAAATAGGATTCGCTCCATTACCCTTAAGGTCTGCGCCGACTGTCCCAGGTTCCTACTGCAACCCCATTCTAGTTGCCGTCTTCTTGAAACTCCGACCCCTATAGTACTTTAGCCCCTTTTCTGATTCCCCTATAAGTCACCCAGCAAGCTGCTTCGTTTCTCTAACGGGTGATACCAAACAACGTAATTACATATATAGATACGTCTAATACGAGACCAAAAAAGAGTAAGGGTTGAAATTGGATTTTAACCAGAACAATGATTACACGTTCTAAAGAGCCACGTGGATAAATAATCTGACGATAAGATACCAGTTATCTTCGACAATAATTTCTTATCAATTTGAAAACACAGAGACGCGTCTGGTAGGAGAAAAAAAAATAAGGGATGATAATTAAATTTTCACCGCAGCAATGATTAGTCATTCCGATAACGCCAGATGGATAAATCATTACTCCGATTGTTTCCGCATTAACAACCCCTATTTGTCATTAAGAACTAGAGACCCAAAGTGACGACGCAGAGAGAGAATGAAAAATGAAAAAAAAATTTCACGCGTCATCCGTACACCGAAAGAAACTCGAAAGCCACGAATCTAAAGGCGACGCCTGATACAGCGTAACCTCGGGGGATGAAGACGAGTAAAAAATATTAACGAAAAAAAAAAATGGAGTATGAAAAAAGTATGGCGCAACAAGGACGACAATAAATCTCCTGTAATTAGAAAGAATGTCCCACGCGAATAAAATTGCCAGTAGGTGGCAAGTCGGGCAGCTAGTTAATTTTTTTTCCACCAGGTTCCAGGGTAGCGAAGCCCCAACCCCTGCCGAATATTAATGGTATGACGTTGAATAGCGGGTGGTGAAAAAATCTCCACTAAAAAAAAAAATCATCTTGACCCGTACATCGCGTACTGCCGCTCATCTCGGTTAAGGGTTGTAAATAACGCGGATTACATTGAGCGTTAATAATCACCAACCGGAAACACCGTTAAACGTCTCGATTGCAGCACCGGAGGCTCCAGGGCCGAGCGAGGGCTGAGTGGGCTGCGAAGTCCGGTTGGCAATAGTAATTAAGTGGCTGACTGCTGTTCCCTCTCGAAGGGCGCGCAGGGCTGCTCGGTGCTGGAAGCCCCTGGCGGCGAACGAGGAAACGAGGCTAGATGTAATTAGGATGAGTTGCGACGCCTGCGAGCACCAACCCCTTCGAGTAGTTTTAGTAGTGGCAGCACTGTTGCCACTGGTGATCATAGTGGTTACGTATATCCGCTAGTTATGCACCCCAGGTATTTCATGTATGACTGTGGCCTGTATATATATATATATATGTGTGTATGTATATACAAGGGGTGGTTTAAATCACCTCAGTTGCTTATTGTCGGTTAAGTGTTGTAGCGTCGCTAGGAAAAATTTGCATACTACGTTCGATTGTTGTTATTATTATTGAAGATAGTAGAATCTCCGATAACAGTCGTATCCGTGGTGGCGTCGGTCGAATTACGTTATTTAAGTTACGTAAGAGCCAGGAAAGTAGGGGTTGCTCTAGTCGTGAACTCATCAGGGTAAAAGTCGAGCGACGTTGCGACACAGTGGTCTGAAGCAGTTAGAAGTAATGGGAAAAATTATCTTACCCCCCCCCCTCCCTCCCACCACCCACCCAGCCAAGCCCCCGGCGCGCTCGCCGCCCGTTTAATCCCGTTAACACAGTTTTAAAGCGACCCTTCGCGCCAAGACGCTACGGGGGTGGATTATTTCCATTTTGGGGGTTGAAGCCGTCGCTCGACCTTACTCCAGAATTCGGAATTAAGTTTACTCGTTAGCGCTTTCATTTCGTTGATATTCACGCTGCGGCCGCGAACCTCTTTTACGCGGGACGATTAATGGGGGGCAAAGACGGTGCTTGTAATTTTATAATAGTATAATCGTTTGTTATTGTTCTCCGTGACGTTATCGGGGGTTATCTCGCGTCTGGGGTTACTCTCGAGTTATCCAGGCCGCTCGGCGACCCAACAAATTCAATGTTATTTAGCGTCTCTTTTACGGGCATCTTTAAGCAATTTTAAATTGCGTTGTTCCCGGATGCGTGAATTTTTTTAGAAAATTTTTATTTTTTTTTGGCTAGAGGATGACGTCACGCTGGGCGCTGCACCTGGGATGTCTTGAAAGGGGGTATATCGTTACATATGGGACTACACGTGTGAAACGTCAAATTTGTTTTTTATTATTATTTATTTATTACATATGATTCGCGCAGGATTATCTTGTCATCTTTTTTATTTTTTGATAAAATTTTATTTACATCCCTTATTTTAGTAATTCTTCGAATTACTGCCTATCGAATCAAGAGGAACATTCCTTCGGTTGATAATGCACGTGGCTGGCACCCAAACCGAATTTCACGATCGATCTTAACCCTTCGGTTCCTGGTAATTGCGAGCGTTTTCTCGAAAGGGGTCGATGGGGATGAAATTTTCGAGGACTCCGCTGGCGGCGCATTCGATTAAACAGCGGTTGATTCTCTCGCTGAACGATTTATCGAGAGGTTCTGTGACATATCGAATTTTCGAGGGATACGGGAGGGGGGCGGGGTGGGCGGTTAAGGACCAATTTGCTACTCCGCAAATTTGATTAGTTCATAGTTTCGTTATCTCACAGTTTCACTGTCAACCCTTAACATAATATAATTCCAGTTATAAATTCAACCCCCGCCTACACTCTATTCGCAATAATGATTTTAGTCGCCCTATAGTCTGGAGTATTAACATTTTTTGGCGATTCTCCTTAAAAGTTAGAAACCGAGGGTGTGCGCGGGGGGTGGGAGGCTGCGTCGTATCCCAGTTATGACGAAACAATATCGTGGTTTCTACCACACGTCCAGGTCGTCGTAGTCGGCGTCGCGACGCTCGTCTTATCCTTGCCACTTGTCTCACCCTGTACTACCCCCCCCCCCCCACCAGTCTGTACTCAGACTGTTTCATCCCGAAGCTCAGCCTCTTCGGCTACGTCGTCTCCACCCCATCTGCATTCCTAGTCCCAACGAGCCGCAAAGGAATTCCAATTTTAAACAAAAGTTTCCTGACGGCAGCAACCTCCTCTGCTTTCTCTCTGTTGACTCCCCGTCCCGTTTCTTTTCATCCCTTCACCCCTTTTCCACCCCCCGTCACCACCCCTCACCGCCCGTCGACGCCAACGAATTCTGTCGAGGCGTCCATGCATACTAGGACGCCCCCTTCCGCTCTTCGCTTTGCCCCCCCCCCCCCCCATACGACCCTCATACATATCATAAGGGTAGCTACACAAAAATACAATATTTTTCTATCACTTTATATCCCTACGATTTCCCATAGTGCGTCAAGAAAAGAAAAGTCTACCGTCTGTCTATCCGATTCTCTCTTGACGTGACCCGGCGGAGGGGGGCCCCCCCTTTAAGCGTAACCGTGAAATGGACGATAGAAGAATCGAAAATGGATTCGGAATATAGATCAGCCCTGAGGGGGGTAGCTCAGGTGGCGAAGGTGTGGATCGGCGCGGGAGAACGCGCGAGTGCGTTATTTTAGGGGGCAGAAAGGGGGGCAGAGGGGGGCAGGAAGGGCTCTTCGAAAACGTGAGTAAGCGCGATATTACACAAACGCTAATCCATAAATTCTCGTGCAAACGGTAGAAAAGCACGCGCGCCTCCCCTCGTGTAGATTCTGACTCCCCGAGACGTATCGCTACCGCGTCTGTTGCAGTATCGATAAAACAGTGAATCCCCCATTCGTGCCTGGAGCCTCCCGTCTAGGATTCCCGATGCTCTTATGCACTTTTTCTCCTCCCGTTATATTCCGGCGGACCTAACCTCTCGCAGGAGCCTCCTTGTAGTCTCTTCGCCGGAATCCTACATACGGCTCCTACTTTCATCCCTCAGCCACTTACTTTTTATCCATTGTCAGACCGATGGCTCGTACGGGAGGCTGGTGGCTCGACGCGTGGGGCTGAATGGGGGTTGGGTTGGTACACTGTTTATTTTACTTCTCTCTTGGTCTTTGGTATTTTTTTTTATCTCTGACACTTGGGTCGTACACTCGATGATCCGGGCTTTGGGGAACTTGGACCTAGTGGAGGGTCTTTTCGGGGATGATGACTGGGACTGGGTTGTGCAGTGGATTGATTTTTTTTTAAGAATTTGTCGGTACGGTATTGTCTCTGTGTGCGAATGGTTTTGGGTTTTGTCTGTTGGGACGATGAGAAGCAACCGGAAACGTGTAAACAGTAGGACTTGGTCTGGGTCTTTGTCGAGGATGGGATATCGGGAGATGGGAAAATGGGTTGGTCGGAAGATGGTGCAAGATCAAAGTGCCTCGCGTATTTCATGACAAGACCGAGCAATTGGCAAACTAGCGACGCCGGAGATAGAACAGTAATTATAATGCCGGCACGAGTTTCAGGGTTTGCGCTGACGCTGATGGCGCTAAGTCACTGAGCAACGTATAGGTATAGTCGAACGGGCCGGAGTGAGATGGAACGCAGAATGGTATCTTCTGGCTAAGATTCTAAGAGAGAGAGAGAGAGAGAGAGAGAGAGAAGGAGAGAGAGAATAAAACTAACGTCGACTCGTAGAAACCAAGCGATACCAACCCCCTCCAGTCCACGTAGCCACCGTGCAAAATTCACAATCTAATCCAACTAAGCAAATTAAGGAAAGTTCCTCGTTCGCTATACGCATCCTGTCCCTTGGTCCATTCCCAGCATTCCCTGAAACTTAGATCAAAGAGGTGTCGGCTTCCTGTTAATATCGCAAACCCGTCCTATAGTTTTGTCTCCTATTTATATATCTATCGGTTAGAATCCCTTTGAAGCGTAAACGGTTCGAGTTACGTGCGACGTGAATGATTGAGCTGAAAATTTATAAAAGATTTTGAATTTTTTTTTCAAAATTTATATCCATCCATTGCACCTTGCGCAAGTTGAAAATTTGTTGGATATCATTGACAACAGTTTTGTATAAGCGATCTCGCGGTCCATTGGATCTATATTAATCTTAAGTAATTTGACTGTAGACAGTAACGGGCAACACAGCAAGTAGGAGAAACTATGCGTCTGTTGATTACTCGGCTGGTAAACATAGGCCATTGTTATCGATTGGCCCAACAATCTGCCGCACCCATATTGACGCGATACAGCCTCGCAATTGCATAATGAATTGTTGGCTAATGACCCTACGGAGCTTGCGGAAACCGCAACCGGAGTGGAGGATGCCCGGTAGCAGTGGTAGTGGTAGCAGGCAGTAGGTAGCAGCACTGGTAGTAGTAGGTAGCAGCAACACCACCGCCAGACAGAGTAAGGGGTTGGTTTTGATGTGCTTCAGGCACTTCCGGCATCAAACATGCAAGCGGGGTGCCTGACATCCGGTCTGCCGAGAGCTCATTTATATTTTGATGATTAATTAAAAGACACGGAAGATGCTAGGAGATTGGGTCAGGGAGCGAGGTCCATTTGACATTTTTTTTTTTATTAATGTTTCAGTACTGTCGGTGCTTTCGGGGAGGAAGTTGGCGACCATCTTTTGACGTCAAGTAGCCGCACGCGTCACTGTAAGTATCCAAGGTAAATTCATCGTCGCCTCGTGGACCTCTAAAAATTATTTCCCCCTTTATATAATTTTGACTTAAAAAATTTAGCTTCAAATTTTTGTTCTCAAAAAGTTTCACCCGCTACGTGGTAACGACGCTATAAGCCTCTTACTGTTTAAAGTCCTTTTTTGTACGTTGGTAGTACCGTCCCGTTGACCAGCAACTTGTTCAAGAAGTTTGGACTTTATCCACCCCATCCGGTAACCCTGTTTATTCATACAATTCTTATTCCACGTCTATTCTGTGCTGAGTCGATGAAAGGAAAAACATGATACAGATAGATAAGAGGCTTTGCTGTACCGTTTGATGCATAAAACGTCGGGGCTCTTTAAAGCTTAGTTCAGGGTTGCGAAACTTTAATATCCCTTACCCTCGGCCAGCCACACCTTTCTAAGTACCCGTCGAGTTTATTGTAGACAACGCCTACTTAGCGTTCGCAAAGTGAGTAAAAGTGCACGAACGAGGGAAGAAACTCGACAGACAAGTCGAGTGAAAAAAGAGTAGCGTGATTGTGAATTTATCTTAAAATAATATTTAAAAAAAATTTTTTATTTGCAAAATATAACGCGTCCAATATTTACCTCCGTTAACGATGCAAATCGCGGAGCCGCTTAAAGCTATGAAATTGTCCGTCTTTGCCGTATAATTATCGTAATCGGATCGCCTAGATTCGAAACGCTTAAATCACGCGAGACGGTATAAATCGGTACTGGTAATTCCCGCAATGAGGATCGTTAAGCGCCAGTCGAAATGAGGTACGGTCGCCATTGACGCTGGGCTTGGGTTTTAGTTTCGCCTTAAACCGTATTGGCGCTCCCGTCGCTACGCTGGGTTTACATCGCAGTTAAGTTACGCTCTAAAGTCTCTCTTCTCTCGCCGAAGCGTCTTTCTCGTAGTCGGTGACACGCGAGGCCCGGATTTACCGGCCATTTGCCAAATGAAGACGAAACTGCCTCGTAGATTACTCCGGCCGATAGTCCTCCCTTGAGTACTTTGTTACTACAATCTTATATACATATACATATACATATATATATATATATATCTGGTTTCGCTTGAAGCTGCCACTAGTGGCGCTGCGAGGTCGCCATTATCGCTATTACTTAACCTACCGTGAACATTCTGACAATTATTATTATTATCGTTATCATTACCCGATACAAGAAAAATTATTACCCATGAAATACATACGAAGCTCTGGGATTATTAGATTATCAAAAAATTAATTTAATTTTTCAAAAGCAAATTTTTTTATCCAACGGTGATTTTGGGTGACGTACCTGGGGGTTGAGTATAATAAATTTGATAAGGATAGAAGATAAGCGTAAATTCTTTCAATTATAAGATAACGTGGATACGTATGAATAGAACGTGTGGAATTATGTTGTTTTGTAATACGATCGTTATCCTATACTGTCATATGCTTTTGACATGTGCTTTTGACAGTCGCATAGGGGACGATGGGAAATACGAGTTGGATCACGTGAGCTCCGCTAAGCACACACTCGCGTATGCTGAACAGAGGGTAGGAGATCAGTGTATTAAATCTTTGCTGGGATTATTACGAGTCTATATGTTAGGGGCTGATTTGGGGATGTTATTATGATCAGTAAGAAAAGATACGTGTATTTGGAAAGGTGATATGGGACTTTGTTGATGCGATGAATTAATGACAGGGCCTAATGAAGAGTTAGTAACGACGGTAGGAAATGTTGGGTTGCTGACCGGAGCGGAACCAGGGCCGGATGGGACCCGCGAAATCCCCTGAAGTCCTGCGGAAATGAAACGTGCCTCCCTGTGGCGGCCCTGCCAGAGTGGGAGACGCTTAATGAAAATTCGACGATCAAGAGAAAACATAGCAAGAAGTAATGAGGCTGATTATATTTGATCTTGCTGGTTAGCCGAGAGTCTCGGGTCCAAGTTTCAGGCAGGTTGTAAGACACAGTGTTCAAGAGTGGCTGCGATATCAGGCAGAGTTCAAAGGTGAAATATTGTCAGTTTTCTAAGTTGATAAAATGACGGGAAAAACAAATAGAAATTTTTTGCTCGATATATGCAAATAAAATTATTTTTCAATAAACAAAGACGTAAACTCGATTCCCGAATAGCTACACCTGACTGCGCATCCTCTCGAGGACTCGTAAAGTCTCGAGGGTCGTTACGAGGTTCGCGTAAGTCGAGCGAGCGTCCCTCGGAGAACGTCATCGATAAGCGTCGCGACGCTAGGATGGTTCTCGAGCGATACTGTAGATATTGCTTTTAAATTGATAGAAGAGAAATCGAGAGTCTTTCGAAAGAGATATAAAAATTCGAGTCGACGGACTCTTGACCGTGTGTGTACGTATATCGGGTATCGTTTTAGGTTCCCCATTTTAGCCGACAGAGGCGCTGGCGACTGTTCGCAGTACCTATGGAAATTCGAATTGGATCGTATAAGAGAAAGACGAAGCGGCGCCGGAGAATCGGAATTGAAACGCGCCGAGAGATTCTCCTTTGTAGTGAATTAAACTCGTGTCCCCGCGAAGTGACGGAGTGACAAACGTAACGCGTAATATCCTGCCGGGAACTAAATCGATAACTAATTCTGAAGGGAAGCCTGGGATCGGGAGACAACAGGTCACACTGCGAATAATATCCTCTGGCTTAGCCAGGGGCCTCTACGATCCACTTGATTTCAATTGAATTTAGAACCCCAAGACCGCCGTACTACCACAAGGACGCCGGGCGTCGGAGTACGGACGCTGGTTCGAGTTTTTAAGGCCTACGTTATTAAATAGTTGAAGGAATTAAAAGAATTTTGGAATTTTTTATATCTATATATATAGATATATAGCAGCTACATAAAGTAGGCGCTGCTCGACGATTCACAAAGAGTTTATTCATTCCATAGCCGTGACATCCTTTTTTCTTTTTCCTCCCTTTATTCGTCTTCAAAAGCCTCGACCCTACATCCCCCAGGAAATTCGGTACCGAGCAACGGGCCTCCCTGTACCTTTACCCTCGGCGTATTACACGCTCCTGAAAAATTAGCATATAAATTATCGTGTGACGGAGAAGCCGCTTTGTAGTTGAGTGCCCTATTGGTTTATGCTCAATCGGTCTTCAGCTCATAAGGGGGGTAGTAGTGCCTGCCTGCCTGCCTGCATGCCTGCCTGCCTACCTACCCCTTCACTATGAATAAACCTTACATACAAGTTGGCAACATCCACTTGTTTTACGTTGAATAATCAAAGGGTAGTTTCTTGTTAATTTTATGGGGGATGAAAAAAAAAGTGACAAGGCTTGAAAATCAGGACTGTAAAACATCCCTTAACGTGGTAAAAGTGGTCTTGAAGACTGCAAGGATCATCCCTCCTTACATACCTGCCAGACCTCTCCTCCTCCATCCCCTACTAGATAAGGGTGGGCGGCCACTCAATGAATATGCACGAGTCTTTCTCGTAGCATATCTGGCTACAGGGAGGCCAGTTTCTACTTCCCATGCTTCATGCATTCAGATGTCCTTCTTACGTCGACGTCGACGTCGACGTCGTGCCCTGTTAACGGTCTACTTACGTCCCTCCTCCCTCCTTTTTGCACCCCCTCCTCCACGGTTGTTACCTTCGTTAGACGTCGTTTAGAAACTCGCGTCGCATTTCTCGGTTAAATTTTCATGGCGTCGCTCTTTCCGTCTTTCTCCATCATTTTATTCTTACCCCCCCTCTCCCCTTTTCTCTCTCCTCCTCTTCTTCCTGCCTCTCTTCAAGAGCTCCGATAAAATTATAAAGGCTCTACCAAAGGCCTCCAGGACCCCTCCCCCCCCTCACGGTACTACGTTCTTGAATCCTCCTGACTTTTATTTCTGGTCTCTCTAATTGCTTCGCTTTCTTGTCGTTCAATTAGACGGTAGCGCTGGTGGCCACGAGCTTGCTCATTTCTTTTTCAAAAAAAAAAAAAAAAATTTCCCAGGCGACACTGTACTCTTTCGAAAAGAGTCGCGAGTGGCTCGAATCGAGTCGACGTAGAAACCTACGTAATCGTGGATGACATTTGCGAGTAACAACCCTCGATTTAAAATGTATTCCGTCTAGGGGTATACCGAATCCTGGAAAACCCCTACTTTACGACGTCTAGGGATTTTATGTCGCGCGATATTAATGGACGCTAGGGTATGTCACGTCCCGAGGAAGCGAAAGAGGGACGTGTAGCTGGGAGGGAGGAGGAGGGACAGGAGGAGGGAGGGTGGAAGGGTGGGAAGGACGCTGCGAGATGTGCCTGAAATAGGGGAGGGGGGGGGGGGAGTAGGAGATGGAGGAGGATGGAAATGTGATGAAAATAGTAGTAGAAAAGGTCAGAAGGAAGAAAGTCGTGTCAGCCTTCGTCTTGGAACGTTTCATACTTTACACGGCCATTATATTATCAACCCTTAATGTCACGTTACATTATGAGTTACGGCAATAACACGCTCTGCGGATGGCTGCGTACTCCCCTTTACGTTTATAACCCACTGTAAAAATGTTCTATTAAAACGATGACGGGCAATGCCATTTTGTACAGTTCTTTTTTCTTCGTCACTTCTCTATTTGCATGGGCCATTTTTTTAACCTCATTCGCATCACGTGCACTCTTGTGTTCCGATTTTGTCTGATTTTTTTATATCTAAAAAAAATTATACTCATAATAATAAAATGCTATTAAAATTAATATCGTAGCTTGGGGACTGCTTGATGGTTAAGGGTAGTTTCCAATTACTGGACTACTCGATACTTCGGGGGTATATTTATGCCCAGTCTAGGGTTTAAGGGATGATCGTACTAGTGGTTTTTTGTACTGGTATGCCACGTGGTAAAGAGAGAGAGAGAGAGAGAGAGAGAGAGAGAGAGAGAGAGAGAATATGAAACATCCATACTCTGTCTGGTTGTATTTTGTATTTCCTTTGAATTCCAGTTCGGAAATATTCGAACGGCCGTGACTCGTGTTAACGATTTTTATCGGGCGCCTAAAGAAATTAATTAAACATCGAAATACGTGGGCGTTACTTTGATGGTGTTTCCGAATTTAATTGAAGGAAAAAAGGAAGAGAGAAATTGGGGAGTCGACTCTTTTTAAATTCCAGCAGGGATCCGATCACCTAATTTCGCGGACACGATTTGCATAACGTCTCATCGGGTCTTTGGGGTCGTTTTTCACTCTCGTTCTCATTCTCCCTCAGCCCTGTAGAGGAACAATGTGCGAAGTGTTAAAATGAGATTTTTCAAGACCAACACAAATGGCCAATAAAACAAAGCGACCCAAAGTACTCTTCTGCCTCTAGGATGTCTTTTTTGCTCGTCGGTCATCATTGAGTCGAGTGAGAAGAAAGAAAAAAAAAGGCTGGTTAAGTGAACAAAAAATTCATTTTTCAGCTATTTTACACAATTAAAAAAATTTTTATAATACGCTGATGTCACCTCGATTCCGCTTGGCTCGATTTTGGCTAAGCGAAATTGAAAGACGGTTAAGTAATGAAAAAAAAAAAAAAAAAATTGCGAGCACCAAACCATCGGAGGTCTCGGAGACGTGCCGAATCTCGTATCGCGGCTAAATTGGTTAAAGTAATTCCGGCGTCGGGACGCCTCTCGAAAGTAATAAAGGAAAAGCGAGCCGCCGTCGACAATGGCCGAAGGCTGGATAGCAAAACGGCAGCACGAAGAAATCGTCAGGCTGGCCAAATAAGAGTCTAGACTAAAAGACAAAACAAAGCGGATGGAAATGAAACGACGATAACCGCAGCACTTATTAAATCGATACTCGCCGCAGCCAGAGTTCCATAGCGCTTATGGCGCTTATGGTATAGGAGGTCCACGCCCGATGGTAGAGGCTACCGTAGCCATAGGAATCGCGAGCGCCGCCACGTCGCCGTGGCGTTTGTATTTTACTTTCATTTAATTAAATTTTTACGTTATATTTGCCGAGCAAATTCCCCGGCCAATTCCGTCGGCTGCTCACGTCGTCGACGGTAAACACTGGTATTTGTTTTCTTTAATTGAATTGCGCGTCGATTTTTTCCTCCAAAACTTACCAAACTCGTAGCCCGCGTCGATCCTCGTCTCTTTTTTTTTCCCCACGTCCAACTCGAAGGAGTCCCTAACAATAAAGTAGAAAGTTACAGACACGAGGTCATCGTGCCAAAGAAAAATAAAGAAAAATAACCAAAATATATTCCATACTGTATGACTTATTATTATTTCAAGTAATTTCATCATCGTCGACTTTCTTATTATTCCACCTTTCTCCCCACTTTCTTTTCCAGATGCAACAGTGATGGACGGCGAGGGCACCCTGGGCCGTGGACACGCAAACGGGGGCCGAGGGTTGCGTCGGCAACGGTCCCTGGAGTGGCGGGAACGACGTGGCTACGGCGGCGGCCCAGCATCCAGCAGCGACGAGGAAGACGACGCGCGTCACGCGGCGGTTGGGCCCGTCGCCTCGTCCGGACCCAACATAAGGGGGGCCCGAAGTCCCGGTCAGGTCTTCGCCTCCCTTCTGGCCCAGCAATACGGGAGTAAGTAGCTCCTACCTCGATATTCCCATAGTAGACTTAACGAAAGGAACCGGATGGAAGGGATGGATGGTTTTCAGTGACGCCCGCTATAAATAGGGGGGGGGGGGCGGGAGGGGGGAGTGAAGAGATCGAAATCCTGAGAGGGTTGAACGGGAACAGTATTAAGGGCGTGTGAGATGGCAGGAGGGGGTCGCACGTTAAAAGCATTTCTGTCCCGCGCCGACAATAATTCGATCGACCAATTAGTTGGAATTAGTCAGAGTACTCAGCAGGCTCCCGAAATGAGGGATTATTGTCGTTAATTAGGAAGCCGCTATCAGCGTTCAATCATAATTGGGTATTTCTAAGCAGCTTATCGAGCACCCACCGCCGCTGTCAATTTCATCCCTACCATCCGTCTCTTTCGCTCTCGCGCGCATTAAATTGCGTCAAGTCAGTTGATCTCGGGGTAGAAAGATGGATACAGATCGATCTGAGCTAAAGTTTTGCTTTGAGGAATCCAAACTCGCACCGCAGTTTCTCTACCTTTATTTTTATTTTTTTTTTTTTTCTTTTTAAGAAGAACCTACATATCGAAGGATGGCTATAGGCACGAAGGATCAGGAGCAATAACGTCAGTTTTTTAGGCTCGTTCATCATTTTCCATCAAATGCTTGGAAAACCGATCTCAACGTCACACTGAAAGTCCCTTTCACTTTCTTTGACTCCCCTCCTCCTCCCGCCGCCGGTCCTCGCCGCTTGCCCTTTACAGAAGGTCACCCATTATGGTCCCTCGGGCATGGATTAAATATTGCCAAAATTAGTTTCAGCCCTAACTTCATCCAGCATGTATCCCCCCACTCGAAGCGGCTTTGCAATTCTCTTAATATCTATCTCTCCGCTCCCTTCGATCCATCCACCCCGGCGGGTTCATCCTCCTCCCCCATTAGACAATGTCTCTTCGCGATTCTCGATATACCTATAGACCCTGAGAAACCCTTTTGATCTATAAATTCCCGAGCACCGCGTAGATGGCGACGGTAGACTCGGTGTCACTTTTCTTGGATATAGGAATCCTCAAGAGGGACACCCAACAATTTCGAGAACTCTCCTCGTTAATTTCTACGTAGACGAGGTGAGGTCTGCGTCGTGATCCTGGGAGGTTCCTACGGATTAATCTAAAAAAGTTGCTTTAATGATAAACGAGTAGCGCGACGAGGGAAGGAGTAACGAGGGATCGTCGCAGCATCCGAGTCCCGCCGAATGCCGAGTGCCGAGTGCCGAGTGCTTTCACCATCGAGACATTCGTAGAAACGTTTTCTTCCCGACGGAGGAAGATTTCTTTTGCGACTCGTTCGTTCGCTTCGTCGCGCTTTGATCCGTCTGGCTGGCGGCGCGTAGCTGCTCCACCGGATGGGGAAGGAGCAGGGATCCCGTGCTGGGTGGCTGCTGCCACTGTCAAACGAAAACAGAGCCTCCGTTAAAACAGGACGGATGGATGCGATGGGTTATGGGACGCCAAAGATACGAAGATCAGACACCGAATTAACATCGGCATTGAGAGCGCGACCCCCCTGATCCGCCAGGACCCCCAGCATCGGTCGAACATTTTCAAAGCTCGGGAAAATAACGTGGGGAGACTGAGAGAGCAAGATTGTCGGAGGGAATTGGGCGGAACGTAGGGGGGGGGGGGGTGGCGTGGGGGAGTGCGGAATAACTAGGCGCGAGAGAGAGCGAAGAGGGGGGAGCGGGGGGGGCAGACTCAATTAATACCAGAACCCTCCGTTATGCTGTACTCCCTGTGTATTCTTCTTGCCTGCGGTATTGCCGCGTCTCTCTGCATTTGTTCCGTTTCAGTGGTCGCCGATTACCAGTGGCTGGCGGCCTCATCATCCTTCCTCCCGACCCCCCTTCTCGCCCCCCCCCCCCCCACTGAACCCTCCACCCTTACAGGCTCTGGAATTTCATCCCTTCGTATCTTCTACGCAGTGTGACCTAACCGCACGTCAAGAGTATCTCAAGAGCTCAGACTATTTTCTCCTATGTCCTGTGCTGTCCTATCGTTGCGTCAGGAATTACATCTTACGAGTCAGGATTGACCTTCGACCCTTGTTATACGTTACACCCGTTAGGATGAATTTTACAGACTGGACTGATTCGTCGGTCGAAAATTGATTTACGAGTGGAAGAACGTTGTCTTGTTTAATAGTTGCGACTTTTTCCGCTAGGAGCGCTCGCCAACCTGCTGATAGGGATTTTGGGGTTTGTACTCTATGGCCTATCGTGTCTCTTCCATGTGGACGTTGGGAATTTAGGATTTTTTCTGTTTTTCTTTTCCTCTCAGGCAGTACGAGGGAATAAGAACTATTGGCAGCCGATGTAAGTGGTGCGATTTTCGAAAGGCAAGCAAAGTGGGTGGAGCAGAGAGAGGAGGGGAGCCAGAGAGAAATAGCGCGAAGTCTTCGGTCTCGGGGGTTTGCTTGATCCGTTCTGATGTTACCGTGGCACTCGCTAAAAGCCGCGGCTTTTCTTAGCTCGAGAGAGAGAGAGAGAGAGACGCTCTATCCTTCCGTTCGTTCTCTCTCTCTCCCTCTCTCGTCTTACCTCCCATACTTCTCCCCCTCACCCTTTTCCTTCCCCCTTCTTCCTCCCACCTTTAACCTCCCACCTTTAACCCTCCGTCCCGAACTTGCCGTGCAGGATCAGCCCACTAATGGTGTATTTTCAAGATTTTCAGGAAGTCCATAAATTTCTAACGAGAGTCTCAAGATTACTCAGATGAGAACACGCTGTGAGTGCAGCCTCTTTATCTTTTCTCTTAACTTCTCGAGCCGTGAAAGGACGCGACACGTGGGGAGTGTCTTATGCAATTGTTATAAAAAAGAAAAAATAAATAAGAGGCAGAGGGGGGGGGGGTGACCGAAACAAAATTTAAGGGATCTAAACGTCGTTCTCACCCAAGCCTGTTTTCTCTATATTCTTTTTCCTCGCAGCATCGCCCTTTATTCTTATCACTCGTTCAGTCTTTGTAATCATTTTATTTTTTAATTTTCTTCTTGGACACAGTCACGCCATTTCAATGTTGAAGATCGCGAGAGAAAGAAATAATTGTCGAATTTCGATTGGTTGGTCGAAGTGCGTGACTACTGGCCCCAGGTACACCGACATTAAAGGCTAATCGAAAAGTTCGATAGGAAGAGCGTGTTCGCTTCCGTTTCTTCCAGGAATCGTATTTGGCCAAAGTTTTCTCTTATGTCTGATGTCCTCGTTCTCTCTGTCTTCCTTTCCTCTCTGTCTCTCGCGTTCCTCATCCTTTCGCGTTACTTCCGTCTCTTTCTCGCTTCGCGAAACGAATAATTTAATGACGTCGGATCGCATGACCGGATTTCACGTGACTGCGAATCGCTTTGAACGTCGAATTACAGGAAGCTCACTTGGAGCGATCGACCCGGCAATTGGGTTACCTTTAAATCGTGTTCCATTTCAATCGCGACCCCGTTTGCGTCGATGGGAAATTCTCAAAATCCTCGGCTCTTCGATATGGCTACGTGCTCGCGTACAAAATAGCCCACGTACACACTTCACGTGCAGATAAAACTACCCGTAAAAAGAAATAGCTGCGAGGCGATCTTAAAAATAATAGCAAAAGAAAAATCAAAATTTTTTATCGACCACTCAACGTCTTTTCAGCGTTACAAAATTTATTTAAACGAATTAAAATAATTTTTCAAAAACATTATCTTGAACAATTGATAAGCAAGTCCTCTATTATCTAACGAAATCTGGATTAGCAATTCTATTTATAGGGGGGTTGATCATTCCCGTGCAAGTGGACATACGAGAGTACGAGGGACAGTACGATACCGCAGTTCCCGGCAATTCCGCTGGCGAACTTTGCTCCTTTGGGCGACATAACCGTAAATCGTCTATCATGGAGGTTTCATAAGCTAGGCCTATGCAACCATAAGGGGGTAGAATACATGGACTCCAGCAGTCTCTAGGCTACAAGACCCCGTGCCCACCGCAACATGCGCCGCTGCAGGGTTGCAGGGTTGCAGGGGTTGCAGGGGTTGCAGTCTGCCAGAGTGTTGCGCAATGGGGTATAGAGGGTTGGTGCACGACGATAAATTGTTTAGCACAGGTACCACAAGCATCCCCCGTAAAACAGTTAGAGGGGTAGTTCGTGTAGCCATTGTAGATAATGAAAGTCCAGTAATCGTATAATCCCAGGCCTACCCAAGACGAGAGATTAATAATCGTTAAGGGTGGATGACATCGGTTTAATTCCAAGTCCGAGTAATAATCGTTAAGGAATGCTTGATACCACCGGATACCAGTTAGATCCTATCGGTCTTGGACGGGGGGGTTGCGTTGCTCGATATCAGGGTCGGAGGGGTTGAGTCTCTTGAAGAGCCTCATAATCCCAGAGTGCTGGGCCAGAACTGTTGCGTAAACCGAGCGTATCGGGCCGAGAGTCAGGAAACTCCAGACTCGTAGGCTCACCTCAGACAGGGGTAGGAGTGACCTTAGAAGGGATGCTGGGAGCGATCTTGGACACCGGTAAATGAGACGCGTACCGATGGACCAGGTGAATGAGAATTTCATCGGGGATGAAAAGGAAGTAAATCTCGCTTGGGTCGAGTCAAATAACAGATTTAATTGCGCCAAGGCCACCTACCCCTGTTCTATGCAAGACGCTACCGTAGGGGTGGCTTTTGGTTCTACCGTGGCACTTGCCACTCAGGGTAGCGTAATCGAGTTGTCAGGCAAACTACCCCTTGCCGGGAATGCTCTGGGTTCTCGGAACTGAGAGCAGCAGCAGCAACCCTAATGCATGCGTTATTACGTTACGTGCATTTAAAACTCCCGTCCTATTAGCAGTTTAGCTAGGGCATCGCCGCCGTAAAGATCGAATCAGAGCTAAAGGGACGCCGGTCGAGGGTATAAATTTAGTACAGATCTTGGCCACGCGGGTACGTAACGTCCGTCGCTGGCGCCACTTGGGACACTGTAGTTCGATCTATTTAAAATTTTCATAACTTTTCTTTTCTCCACTATAATTTCTACCTTATTCCCTGTCTTGACGTCAAGTGTGGAAACCACTGACGTACTTCCGGTTCGCTTGGCCAATGGGCTCAGGAAACGAAGAGAACTAGAAAAGCAGGCGCCGCGACGGCAACGCCTGTGTAACTCCTAGGCGGGTGGTCACTTAATAATTCAAAGATAGATATGCCCCCTGGTACCGGAACGCCGCGTGTAAGTCACGATTAATATTTCAAATGTCGGCTCTGGCTGGCAACGCTGGGAAGGGTCAGAGGGCACGCTGGGGGTCGACGAAAGGGGGGCAGTTTTGGTGAGTGGTTAAAGAACAGCTTTCGAGTTAGGTCGGGGTTACGGGTAGAAATGAACGGGGGGCTCGGGAGGTCAGCAGCAGGTACTGACCATCACCCTCTTGCAAGGGGGGAGGGCGGGGGGGGGGGACACGCCAAGGTTTCGTTGTCCGGCGCGTTAATTATTCGCAAAGGAAATTAATGCGCTCCTTGGAATAATTTATATCGCCTCTACGGAATGAATGGCGGCCAGACGGAATTATTCACGCTCGTGCCTCATAATTCCGGGAACGGTGTTTTATGTCGCGGAACTTGAAATCGGGTTATGCGCTACGGGATTAACTACTACGATTCTCTCTCTCCCTCTCTCTGCCCCTTTTCATCCCTTTCTTTAATCCATCCTTTTTTTCCCTGTATTTTTACATCCCCTTCTCGCTTATGCCTTTCACTCTGTATACTCCCGTTCATTGTGTCAAAGTATTGTTTTTCTTTTCTTTGAGAAACATTTTTAACCCCTATTTCATTTTTAGCCCCGATTAACCCTGTAGGTTGTATCGAATTAAAAAAATGTCTTCGTCATTCCCACAGTGAATAACGATAACGTCCTGGGACGTTCACGAGGGTCTATCTGTCACGGAAAAGAAAAAATGTGAAACGACCGAAGGAAGTGTTACCGAAGAAAACAAGGGGGCAGGGAGGGGTGGATGAACGCAGAGGGAAACAGGACTTTGTCGATATCGCGTTATGGCGGATGCATACGAATGGCTGCTATTTGTACACGTCGTGGAATCGATCAGCTATAGTCCTTTGCTACGGCTCTCGTGTACAACGATACGATACATAGAAACGATCCGGAAGGGTTGATTCGCTCGTGGCCGCGAGTGCGATTGAAACGCCGGGTACTTCGTGCCCGAGTATATTCGGGCCCCTGGCGCGCGCGTTCGGCAGCTCTAGAACTGGTATAGGGACCATCTAGGGATATTTCAGGAACGAGGTACGGGGCTGCCTGGCGGTGGGAGTTGGTACGCTCGTATTTTATACGAAAATACAGGACGCTAGGGAAAGTTTTATTTTTAACGTGAACCCCGATCCTGGTTATGCTCTTCTCCCAGACCAGCCCGGAAGTTATCGATATGTAATTCCTGACTCGACAGGGTCGGAGTTATCCGGTAACGTTACTCCCTAGGGAATTATTTTCCGTTCCTGTTAACGCATAACCTAGTACCAACCGCCTTTCTGGTTAACATCCCTTAGAACTCGGCGCTCTAGTCTCATCCAGGCTCCTTTTATGCCTTCCGAGAGTCTTAACGATGGCGGCAAGTCGTTCTGCGTGTCGTTTAAACTTATCGATCAGGAGGAGAAAGTCGACGGCACTTTCTAGTTGGAGAGGGCTTCAAATTGAGGCTGGTAGAATATTCGGTTGGGGGTGGTGGGGGTGGTGGGTTTCGAACTACGTCATCGGCTCCCCCCTGTCATTGGAAATAACTGGGAGGGTGGTGGCTGTCGTAACGATAACCACAAAATAATATAAAAATAAATATTCCTAGGGGTAGTTTTTCTTTCCTTCCGCGTATTCGACAACTATTCTTATTGTCACTCCGTATCCTCCCTCGTGAAATAATTGTATGTCTACCGTATCCTGTTTTTCTCGCCCTCGATGTTTTAAGAATCTCCCCACGATGTATTCGGTTCTCGCCACCCGTTATATATATATATGGGAACCCATAACCCCACTCCGTCTTAAGGGTTCTCGATCCCCTTTAGGTCAGTGCGTGGCGGGTCAATTTCCTTTTTACGATTATGAAGGATGTTTTTATCGGGTTTATTAGTGCATTCTCATTTATAGATTCTATCAGGCGATTATCCCGGGTCTTCGATGATGGCGACTTCCTGGACGAGAGACGATTGGACCATGTCCCCGAGGATCCTAGTAGAGATTACCATTTAATTTTTTCTTTCCTTTTTATTTGATTTCGAAAATCCTCCTGATATCCAATCAGATACCTGGTACTCCCTAAAAAAAGAATTATAATACAAACCTTCATTAATTTACATCAAAAAAATTATTTACCCAACCTGATCAAGTCAGCTCTCAAAACCACGTGCGACGTTTGAGTTCCCCAGCTCCTCTTCCCATCGTCAATTATTACTTCCAGGCGTACCAACACCCGAAGACACAGTAGATGGTTGAGAAACTGAAAACCGTTAAACACACTTTCCAAGTGAAAAAGAATATACCGGTAGTCCCCTCAGTGATGATTATTCCTGTGCTTCAGATCTTTTTACTTGAAAAGAAAAAAAAAAGAAAAAAGAAACAATACCCATTACGGTACTCGCAACGTTTATATTAGCTTGCAAAGGGAACTTTCTTGCCCTGGCTGGTCTGCGATTACGTAAGAGAGTACTGCTGGCTCTAATTATTCTAGCAGGGCGAGTGTCGCTGATGTTGCTAAAAAGGGGTCGGCGGCTCCTAGTCAGGTGGGGGATGGTCGCCGGTAAGCGAGCAAGCTCAGCGGGGACGGTTACGTCGGCGTGGAAGAGGACTCCGACAAGTAGCTGTTAAAGGGAAGAAAGTTTGATGGTGTCGGTCAGTGCGCTCCAATGAGTTTAACGACACCGTACAAAGGCTAAAGGTTATACAGGAGCCCCGTCCCCCCTCTGGACCGAACCTCAAAGTCTACCTGGTACACCCACCTACACCTTTTAGCTACTTCGGGATCTCATCCCCCTCGCTTCATCCCCCCCTCCCCATCCCCCCTCCACGGCCATAAACTCATAGAGTAAACTCATATCCCGGTAACATTCGCTTTTACCCCCTGGGGGTTTAAAATGGTAATTTCTCTGTTCTTTCCACCCCGTACCACCCCCTTCACCCCCTTCACCCCCTTACTCCCCCCCTAACCACGGCAATGTTGCCAGTGACAACAGCCGTGTTTCTGATCCGACATTTAATTTGCGTCAACCCTGACTTTTCCACCCCCTCCGTGCCATGTGCTACCTATGACTATAAAATCTATAGGATCCCTAAAATTAAATTTTTTTTTTTTTCAATCTCCACGGACCAGAGTCAAAGGACGTCGAATTTCAGTGTCATTAAGTTTCTTTGTTTCTAATGACAATTAATAGTCTGCCGACTTCTCTTGATATTTTTATTTTCTTTCTTTTTCTTTTACTAATCGGTCCGATAGCCCGAGGCTGTGCCACGTAGAAACACTGGAACGTCGACGGTTCATTTTCTTGTCCAGGCAAAACACGCAAGGAAGTCAATTCAAGTAATGTAAATAAGAGTTTCTCTCTTTACCATCGGCAAAGCTATTCTTCTCTCTCTCGTAACCTTTGACCCCGACTATTTCTCTTCTCCGTCCGACCCGTCGCTCTTCCTGTCTCTTATCCTCAACTATCGTATGTCGCTTTTACGTCACTTTCCGTCTCACTCGCAAATAGCTTTTCCAGCTACTCTCCTTTCTGGGAGGCTCGGAGGAAAACATTTTCGCGCCCCGGGCCTGGCACTCGCGCATCACGATAAAATCGACTAGCGTACTATATACGTATACGTATACGTACATATGTATATAATGGCATAATGCATGGGCTGGCGCTTGATTCCCAGTCCTTCGGCTGAGACAAATAAGGGATGATTCAAGGGATGATTCAAGGGTATATACGGTAGCTATAGAAATCTTGATGATTAAACGAGAGAGGTTAAAGGACGGAGGTCTCATTAGAGGGATGTTTTCACAAACAGAGCATCGGCTTATTAAGAGGCCCATCCGATATACTAGAGACGCTCCTGGCCGCCCTCGGCTGACTTCCTATTGTTGGTTAAGGGTGGGTGGGTGGAGCTACGGAGAGACTGCAGGGTGTGTCGCCCTTTGAGAACGGAAGACACTTTGCACCTGTTGAAAGTATAACTCCCTCCCTCCTTCCCTCCTTTGTTCAACGTTCAACCCTCAAAGCGGTCGGTCGCCGTTTGAAGTTACCACCACCACCACCAGGAGCGCCGGCATCGTCGCTGACGTTACTAGCAGGAAGGCCATCAGCACTGCCATGAAATGTCTGGAGGGGTTGGAATGGCAAAGTTTTTCTTTTTTTTTTCTTTCTTTCTTTTTCAACCGGGGCTTCAGCCTCGACATCGAGAGATCGCCTTGCTGCCACGACGGTTCGGAAATTGGTTTTCGTGCGAACACCAGACTATGGTGCAGCCATTGTTCGTTCAGGAAAACGCACCTGTGTGTGCGCGCATATATATATGTTTTTTTATTTTCTTTTTCGATATAAGGATGTATATATGATACGTATGTGAACGACTGAGAATGCAGAACTGTCGTTTAGCTTTCTTTGTTACTCTTCGAATTTTCCTCTCATTCTATTTCTCTTTGGCTCGAGCTTCCCTCAGACCCGTGAAAACTTTGGGATTTAACAAGACAAAGAGCGAATCGCATATTTGCTCGACGCGAAGAAGAAAGGCACCGAGAGCAATCTTTACTTAATTTAATTACTTTTACAAGGGTCAAGATTATTCGAGAATTGCGTCTTCCCTTCTCTCCGTTCGTCGCCGCGACTGTTTCGCTCCGTCGCGTCGGCACTTTGGCTTTTCTTGGCCGCCTCGAAAACCGCACCTGCGCTCGTCAGGCAAACTTTCGTTTGCTTTCACATTGTCTGCGAGCTGTGACGGTTTCGCCTCGGAGCTTCGCTCTTTACTATTCTGACTTTAGACATTTAAAATTTATAAGCGCCCGAATATCATTAACCACAGCTAATCAGGCTGATTGTCCGTTCAGATGATGCGTACCGAAATTTCCATTTTTCGGTCCATCGGCTCGTCTCTGTCGGTAAAGTAGATTTTCGTGAAAAAAATTATTTACCAACCCTTAAGCGTCGTTCACAAGCTGCCTCGGGAATTAAGTTTTAAATCCATATTCTTCTTGTCCGATTCGCTAACGGAACGTTCCGCTGCTTAATCTCACATGCGAATGCTCCTTCCGACAGGCTGCTAGATGAAAATTGCAGGATACAGGAAAATGAGTAAAAGTGTGAGGACATTCGAATCCATATGGATTAGAAAATCCAATATAGAAAGCAAGCAAGAGTGCTGCGGTAGCGTGTCGGGGGTCGGAGGAGAAGGACGGGAGGAAGTTACGTGTAGGAAGCGCGGAGGGGGGGGGGTAGCAGAGAGTAAAGAGGGTAAGGAAGAGAGGAGAGGAGAGGGCATAACACAATTACATGCGGGCTTGATGCCACGTCGTGCTCGGGGTTGCTCCGAGCTCTGGTGGCAAGATTGAATATGAAAGTTTAATGCGAGCAATATCAGCGCCAGTGGCCTGACTCTGGTCCATAGACACACACACGTAGACGCAATCGTACACATGGACACGCACACACGCAGTCCAGCCTCACCTCTGGACCATCCGCGCGTTATATTTTCTTTCTGATCTTGCTGGCAGTGTTCGTAGGGTCAAAGGTAGACAGTGCAAATGATCTCTCCCTGCTAATCCAGCGCGCAGCTACCTAATCGTAAAGGACTGAACTGTCAGTGAGAATCATCAGGAGGGCCGCTACCGCAGACTGGAATAGGATTCATGGAAAGTGGAACGAAGGGTTTTAAGGGAGGTCAACGAGGGCGCGTGGAAGACGGTAGGTGAGGTTAGGCTGCCGGTGGATTTTCATGAGAAAAGGGATGACGCGAGCGATCGGACTTTGCCGGGTTATCAATGAAGAATTTGCTTACGCGCAGAGATATTTCGCCGGCGGATAGGATTCACGGGCTTAGCAAGGCGTTTAGTGACTGTAGCCCGGAGCTATTTGTAAAACTTTCCTCATTAATTAACGACAAGATTCAATCCTCCGTCCCTGCTCCCCTATCTGTACCCCTTTGACTTGGCGAACCGTCACGGGGGTGGGTCGCAACCCTCTGGCCCTCGCAGCGCGCGCGCGCGCGCGCGCACTTCCTTTGTTCCTTGTCGGAGAAAGGAAATTTAACGGAAAATTGGAACGCGCCTCCCTGTGGCCTTGGAATTACATGGCAATTAATAAGAAAAATTGACAGACCCGGGTCCGTGCTTTTGGATGCTGGAGACGGGTGGATTATATCGACCGACGGATTCGTTCCCTCGCCCTGACCTGGACCGGGGGATGATCAGCCCCGAAGAGTCACTGCTTGTATTACCCTTAGGATGGGTAAGCGGCAGGTACTTGGAGCCATGCGGGTGGGATCATCGACGTGAGACCAAGTACTACTCTTGGGGATTGTTGCTCCTACTATCGGATGACCTACCACTGGGTTATCTACTGGTCCAGTAGTTAATGATGGGTACTAAAGCATCCCCTATGGCCGGATCACGTGGTAGAACCACTCCTGGGATGAATCTCTGACCGCCCTAACCATACTTGCCGATACTCTGATCTCACGTCGTGGATGAATCCTTGGGTAATCAAATGTTCTTCTTTGCCTTTCAGATCCTGCTGAGCGTTCCTATCGTACTGGGTCTGATACGGAGGGTGCTGCCACTACGGACAACCCAACAACCCCCTTTCCAACTCCACCCCCGACTCTGACGCCCAATCACAGGCAGGCTTCGCCGTTTCCTCTCGAGAGCACCAATTCTCGGAGACATCATTACAATGGCAGCGTGACCTCCGACCGATCTCGCAGTGGCAATGGTGAGGGGTCATTTACGTAACCTACGACCGATTACCTAGGAACAACCTCAGGCTGATATCCGATTAGGTTAAGCAATTTCATCGAGTAGAATGTAATTGGTGGTTTCGTTCCAGGGGAAACGGTATACGCAGCCCCGTCCAAGAAGAGCAACGCGGCTGGAGGCACACTGGGTCGTAGAACACGGCGGGGTCACACGAGTGCCCTGAGCTCCAGTTCCACAGCCAGTGACAGGTCAGAGACGACCTACCCCGAGGAGCATTCTCGTATCCACCTGAGCAACGGTGGGTAACGGTTATAGAAATAGGATGAAAGGACCAAGTGGTTGGCTGTCGTAGAGAATGGAAACGCGGCTGAGCTAATCGTCGTAACTCGTCTAGTTAAATGTCAGCCTGGAGGGTGCGGGACTTTGCTCAAGGATGGTTCTACCTTGATGAAGACGCGAGAGGAAGAGAATCTGACACGGAGGACACAAGGTTGATGATGAAGTTGAAGCTACGGTCATGGTTAGGAGGTTCAGGTTAGGCTTGCTTGGCTTAGCTCGGACTGGAGGGTAGAGAAGCGTAGACGAAGGTGGTCCTGGAGAAGCGTCGAGACTAACGGAGTTAAGGGTCTCCATGGTGGGCAGGCTAGTTAACAGGGGTCAGCCGGAAGTTAGTGCTTCCGCGTATAAAGGCCGAGGAAGAGAATGGTGTGCTTAGAGTCCTGGTGTTTTGGCGCGCCGAGGCTCTTTAGGTCTGAGCTTGTCTGCTGCAGATACAGAGGTTAGCCGATGCTAACGTAGTTTTCACTGGGATAATTTGACACGCGAGTCTCTGTGCGAATCCTTTGGGTCGAGGTTGGAGTAAGGTTAACTTTTAACAGAATTTTCCTGAGTCAGCTTTCGAGACTGGCTAGATGGATATCTCGTTTGCCCTCGTGGATGAGGTTGCTGATCCATGTCGTCCGCGTCCTTGTTTTTCCTTTGCACCAGAGCTTCTACCAGTAGTTGCATCATGGTATTCCTGGCGCTGCTGCTGCTGCTGCCACTGCTGCTGCTTGGCCGCAGCGTCTCTCCACCCTAATGGAAGGTCGTCGCGACGCCTATTAGCAAATGGCTCAGAGTTTGCCCGCGCTAGCCCGACCCTCATCGAAATCGATGGCCGTCACCTCGGAACGCTTCCCGTATATCGAATATCGGACTATCGATCGTACCTAGAGGGCTTTCGGATGCTCATAGCACCACCAGGGGTGACAGTTTAAGGGTATGAGTATGTTAGAGAGGCTGATAGAGAGAGGGGGCAAGAGGGGGGTGAACAGGGGGTGGTTGAGCCTTGCGTTAACCGCAAATTTGACCATGGAGCACAGAGGGCGCTACTCCTGGGTCAGTGCCAGGTTCACATCCGACAGGGGTTGATGCACTGTCGAGAACTGTGCCAATAGTCCGTGTTCAAGGTTTACCCTTTATGAAATGGGTTGAGCAGCCCACCGCCTCTAAATCTGTACTCAATTGCGAGCTGACAGTGCAACGTAAAATCATTTCGATTTTCATGAATATTCAAGGTAGCATCGCGACCTTCCATAGGGGGCGTGAGGGACATTAAGGGATTCCAAAGGGTGCGAGTCCATTAAATCGAGTTAGCCCGAGCGAACCACTAACCGCATCAAGTCACTGTCGACCACCTTGCAAGCTCATGCAGCCCAACCCCTTCGGAGTCCCGGCGACCCTCAGAATCTGCGTTAACCCGCTTGGACCGGGTGTCACTGACGTCCTGTCCTACTACCTTAATTGGCTATCCGATTACTGATTACGATTGGTTGACAGTGTCATCGCCAGTAGATGGATCCGATTAGTCTAACTTGCTTTATGACTATGGAGATGCGCCTTAAGTGCACGTTACATATGTCCATTCAAGATGGATCATCCCCAAACCCTGTTTGGCTGATTACCGAAGCTTCCCCTGTCCCCTCCCGATAACGTATATCGTATTATTAATTATTCTACAAGAATCCTATATAAATCAACCCTTTCGTACGTCAACATTGTAATCTCCTTCATTATACAAAATTCAATGTCCCGAGCGACTTCTGCTAATTTACTGAGGTTCATCAACTCGTTAACTTAGGGGGGGTCGGTTGTTACGTTGTTAGGCATGTGGTTAAGTAAGTGAGCAAAGTGCTGCCAGCGTACTGAGTAGTACACGAAGTAATCCAGAGAGTAATCTAAAGGCAGTGTTCACTTTCGCGCGTGGCCCCTTTGCCGCAACTGCAACTGCAACTGCACTGTAAATTTCCAGCCCGAAGCCAATAACCGAAACGAGAAACGAGTGAAAGGGTTGCCGAGAGGCAGGCAGGCAGGTCGTGCAGTTGCACCTAATGCAGAAAGGCTGAACTCGTGCCAGACTAAAAGAGATACGTGCCGCTATGCATATGCATACAGGGGACTGGTGTAGGGTCGGCTGCTGCACCTGACAGAGAAGTGCAATGTGCATTTTACCGTTGAATTTAATTAAACAATTATTACGTATTGTTACTGCACCATTGTCCCAGATTATAATTGTATTCTGATCTCATCATCCTTCTCGTCACTCGCAATCGGTATTGCAGCTGCAGCTGCGTATCTTCCATGACGCTTATCTATCGATTGCTCGTAAAATGCATCTACGATATACGTAATCATTTGTTTCTATCGCCAAGGACCATTGCACCGCGATGCACTCTCGACCAAAAGCCCCATTAGCCTTTAACTCTAATTACACCGATTACCTAATCATCCTGGTACCACTATGAAAATAGTCGTCGATCAACGTGCCACTGCACTGATGCACTTTCCTCACCATGCACTCTCTCTTGCACCTGCACAGGTCTTTCCAGGCCGTCTTACTTTACGGGTACGTAAATCACAATGAATTGGATTTATTTTATTATGCACTTTTTTTTCGTCTACTAGTCTAATTCGATATTTATTTCAGTTATCCTTATCGCGTCCTCTACCGTGCGTTATCTGGATGTCGGACAGACGTTAGATAACGTAATTAAATATTTAAACGGCAACTTTCGAAATACCGTATAGGGGAAAGGACGTAAAGTATGCACCGGTAACTTATGCAGTTTTTGTTATTTTTAATTTTTATTTTATTCGGTATCCTTTTATCGTGATAGACCTTACCAGAGATTTTACTCGGCTAATAGTAATGTTAATGAATCCCGAGAACGTGAGTAATACCGAGCACGTGCATTGCGCTTTGTACGGGTTTACCTAAATGCATCCAGCGGAAGGCTGCACTTTTGCAACAGACTGACAGAGCCGGCAGATACGACCGTAAAGGATGGAATAAAAATACGTGAGACGAGAAGGTTGGGACTGGCGTGTTGAAATCGTAGATTTTATTTCAGTTTCTCTCGTTGCATTATTTTCATCGCCGAAATTCTCTTTCTGCGTTTCGCAAAAGAAAAAAAAGAAAATGCGAAAAGCTAGATACAAGCAGCCACGTGTAAATCATTTTATTATATCGTTATATGGAAATGCAATTTGCTTCTCTTTAGCCAACTATTTTCTCACAGCAAAATCGTCCTGGCTGCAACGCTTGACTTTTTTAAAACTTTTTTTTTCTTTTCTCTTTTTACAGACAACGGCAGAGATTCGCCACCGGAACCAGCCCCACCGGAAGTACCACCACGGGGACCGTCACTCCACGCAACTCACACCATAAGAACACAACAGAATCGCAATGGCTGCCCACCGAATGCAGTATCAACTGCAGGTTACGCGATACCCAGCGACCAGGTGCAACCTGAGAATTATTCAGGTACGTGTAGAAATGCAATCGTAATGCACTGTAAGTCATACAGTTGCATTTATTTACAAAACATGTAATTTCATACCCTCTTTCGTCCCCTCTCTTGCGCAGTCACTTCGTCGACAGTCCCACCCGTTAGATAACCAAATTTTCAAGTAAACTCCCAATAAAGTTCTACGGTCAGTCCCAATAAGTGATCCAGATCGAATTACCCAAAATTGCACATGCAGCGCACATGCAGCGCACATGCAACGCACATGCTCTCACTTTATCATCCCCTTCGCGATCGATCTGTCTCTTATTATCAATTTGACTTTTTAATAGAAAAAAAAAAAACGAAAATAAAAATAAAAAGACAACCAACGCTATACCATGTCGTTTTGAATAATGCAATTTAGCAGGCTGCAGTAATTCGGCGGATGCGCCGGGGCGCCGGTTAACGTGGCCGACGTTGGACGAGGGTGTGAGATGGGGGGAGGGGGAGGGGGCGTCGGAGTTGTAGTGACGAAGGGACGAGGAGGTGAGGCGGGTGCGCGAGTCTGGATGGGTTATATATCCCATGGAGTGGGGAATCTGTTTAAACTAATGGGGAGCAGGCTAGGGGTTGCGCATTAACGCCCCCGTTAATTCATTGTAAATATACTCGACGCGGTATATTTGTTTCTCTATATTTCTCTATGTACACGCCATTAGTATATGGCCCTGCCGTCGTCGGCGTAGGTGCCTGTTTGCCATTGGCGTCGGTACCCGGCGCCAACCCTCTCTCTCTCTCTCTCTCTCTATATATATATATATATAGTGGCCGTCCTATCGGTCTGCACGATTTACATCCCTTCGTTCGTGTTTACCCCTTCCCTTCCTTTTTTTTAACGATCACCCATTATCGCACGTCGACTCGGCTACTTCCGTCGATCATCGTCCCGTACCGATCTCCGTTACCGTACTTCTTGCGTGTATCCACGCATTCTATGGATTCTATGGATTCTATGGATTCTATGGATACAGCGTATGGATAGCATTTTTATGGGGCAGCATGGGAAACGCACGATCGCGTACGCGAATCGGTACTCCGATTTATCGTAATGCATTCTCGATAAGCCATATCGCTTTAACCGACCGCGGCTTCATTGAATGTAGAGCCTCGTTACCGGGACTGTTTTACGATGGCTCTGGCCTTTTTCCAAAACTAGTGCTAAGCCCCCCCACTGCCCCCCCCCCATCCGGCGAGGGGTTGGACCGCTTTAGGAAGGGTGGAAAAAAATTACATCGTACAATATCAAGTTAGGGATTGGTTTGGGGGCGAGGGGGGGAGGCTTCCATAAGGAAATTCGATTCTTTCTCAGCATCCAATAAAGACGCACCGTGGCTTATGCTTACAATACACGCGAGAAATCATACAAGGGAACTTTTTATTATGGGGTTTATGGCGAATTATATCGGGTGGACGTATAGAAGAAATGGGGTTTGTGTATATGTATTTACATACTGTATATACGTTGGGTAGTAGTTTTTTCTTGGATTTAGGTTTGTTGTCAAATTTTGTTTTTATTATATCTGATCACTTTATTCCGGTAAACTCTTAGGATAAACTCTTCTCGTCGCTTGATATACAGTTTTTTAATGTTATCCCAAAGGGGTTTTTTCATTTTGACGTAACTACTTGAAGTGACTGTAAGTTCTTTTGAACTCGAGTTTTATGGGGACGCGAATGCCGGTTACGACGGTTGCAGTGCTGGAAAATTGTCCGAGTTACTTGCTCAGCGGGAACCCGCAGAATTGCTAGAAAAATATGTACAGCGTAGAGCGAGAGAGACAGATAAGAAAAACTATTGTCATTATTACGGCTACAACCCTTAAACTTAATTTTTGCCCAAAGCTAAATTTAAAGCAATGACCATAGTACTTACGAGACTCTAATCTGCGATATAAATTTTTCTTTATTTTTCAACCACGTATTTTTTCAAAACTTACGTATTAACAAATCATAAAGTAAATCAAAAATATTTTCAACCGTCGGATTATCATGCCCTATCTTTTTTTTTTTTGGAATAACTTATCCGTCTGCAACAGAGACCCAAGGAATCCCTGAGATCTCCGATCTGTCTTCATCCTTAAGAGAAGCTGCGACCGATCGTACTTTAAGGATGTGCAGGTTATATTTTTTTGGCTATGACATCTAGCGGCGAACTCACAAATCAGGATTGTTTTTGCGAATGAATCGGCGCTCGGCTTATCCTTGGGTCTCTTAAAGAGGTCTGAGGGCACTCCTTCTTTTCCAGGAGTGCCAGCATGATAGGTAGTACTAGTAGAGAGAGAGAGAGAGAGAGAGAGAGAGAGAGAGAGAGAGAATGGTGAATCGATCGAATTCTAAGCAAAGGGGGTGTCAGAGGACCAGCACCCCCTCCTGCAAAAAGACAAGATTTACGTTCACTGATTTGCCTCGCGCCAGAGTCCTTTGACGACGGAAAACTCTCCGAGAATCTTCTTCTCTCCTGTTTACTCTCTTTCGGGTGGCTCACGATTTTCTCTTACCTCTCTCTCTCTCTCTCTCTCTCTCTCCCACGTGGCCTCTCACTGGATCCGGGTTCGAATCCCGAGCCTTGATAATTTTTGTTTTTTCTTTTTTTCTCTCCTTTTCTCCAGAGTCCGACTCTACAACGGTTCGCTCTACTTACCACGAGCACTTCCTGTCTGTGTACGATCGCGCAATCTCACTGCGGAAATTTTATTAGTATAATCGACGTATTAGCGCGTTCGTTACACGGGAGGTAAGGCGCGGTTGTCGTGCTGCTGTGTTTCCAGCGTTCCATATTAATTACCAGTCAGCTAATTAGTATTTATTAGACTGCCATACACGCTAGTCTCGCCGCTGTTATACGTAGCTGCTCTAAGGCCGCTGTTTTAGATCATTGATATCGGTATCAGCAAAGTCACAAGATGTAGCCTCCTTTATGTTTCCAATGCACCGATATAGCGTTTTGACTCCGTTTATGATTTGCCTGTAGATCGGATTTCTAGTCTTTGCCTCTGACTTCAAGTTACGCGACCAAAGGATGCAGCTGCTTTTATCCCTTATACGTACAATATCGTCTACCAATCTCCAAATCGCTTTACAAGAACAGTTTTGGTGTGGTAAAGGAAATGTTAATTTTTTATAACATTTTTCGTAATACTTTGTTCATTACTAAATTAAAAGGACGTTTCTCCCTCGACACGCTGCTCTCGTGACGCAGCTTCGTTAGTCTCGGCTATGCTGTCGCACCGGGGGATAATACGATATGAAAGGATATATATCCTGCATACGGTCGAGTTACGTGGGACTTCCTACAAGGCAAATCGGGTTACGAGAAGACATTCGTTCATTCTCTCTCTCTCTCTCTCTCTCTCTCTCTCTCTCTCTCTCGTTCGCTTTACTACCTGCTCAACCTCTAGGCTCCTTGTCTATCGTTTGTTCTCGGTCCTTGTTCTACTTCGTGGAGAATTTCCCACCTTTGAACTGCGTCTTATCTAAGAGCGAGGGGGTGGAGGTAGCCACCCTTTTTCAAAATTCTTTGTAATCCTACCATAACGTTGACGTCACCGTCGGACCATAAGGAAGTACATGGGACATCGAGCAGCGGATTTACCAGCCAACGGTACACGGAGCCAGAGTTCCTACTTTTTATCTAGGAATAAAGTGACGCGTGAAAGAGGAAGAAAGTGCACTGGGAAATGTCAGACAGTGCAGAGTGTCGTATCGTATTTCCAAAAGGAAATTTTCCTTTGTAAAAGTGGCTTCGTTTTGTCGCTCGTTCAATTTCTTCGCTGTCGTACTTAATACGAGATACGTATCAGCCGTGACAAAGGAAATGAAAGACTGAGAAAATAGTGCATCTTAAATGCATCGTAGAAAAAGGATGCACTTCCGATAAATTTATTTGATGCATTTTTTTTTAACTTTTTTTCCAAGAGAGAGCGAGAGGGAGGCGTCCACGTGTCTTTGTAAAACCAAAGAATGGACCTGTAGGGAAGCTGCACGGTTTTACATCGAATAATATCCTATTTGGATCTGTCAGTTCAATAAGCTTCTCCCTTATACACGGGGATTAGTGTTACCAGATGATGTTTCATTTCAATTTCGATTTCGACCGAAGGGGCGCAGCATTCAAGCAAACAGCAGGTTTACGTATGTATACGTAATACATGGGCTATTTTTTTTTTCATAAATTCAAAAGTGCTTCATATTATCTTTTTAAAATTATTTTTCAAACCTTGAAATCAATTGTTGCTCGACTACGAAATAAGAACAATTTGATTTGTATAAAAAAAAAATATAATTAAAAATTGTCAAAAGCTCCCCTTCGAAAATACCTCTCGTCATTCGTAGGATTATTTGACGTCTTTTGACAGGACCAAAAACGTATCGACCTTTGACCCTACGAGGGTCTCTAATACCATCAAGCGTATTAAGCAACGATTATTTCTTCATGGTCCAACACAATGCTGTTCTTTCGCTCAGATCTCTTTTGGTTATATAGTAGAGAAAAAGCTTTTCACCCTCCCTTCTGCATCCCTTATGTCAATCATAAATGGATCCCTAGCTGCCCATTGTGAACGGATACAGTGGATATACCCAATATTGAGTCAGACTCGAATTTTGAATATACTGTCGTCTCGATTTTTTTTTTCTTTCATCTCCCCCACCACCGCCCCCCTATCTTTTGTCGTGTAATTCAGCGCATCGTCAGAGCCAATTGAAAATGGAGAGTGGCACCGACGGCCGAGCTTCCATTTTAATAAACGCTCGCAGTGCCGACCCGTGGCGAATACGTTCCCGTTTGTATCAATTAACACGTCGGGAATGCTTTTTGCCAGGAACTCGACCTCCTGCAGAATCCACATCGCCATCCCAGTCTGCTCCACGGCTCCCGTGGGTACGATTGTCGCGGCAGGAATTACCATACCAGCCAGCCATCCCGGTCAAACTAGCAGCTCCCCCCCCTTCCTAGTTCCCTATTCCGAATAAAGAAAAAAAAATATCCCGTACGTTGCTACTTTTTTTTTTCTTTCTCTTTTTTACTGCACTTTACCCAGATCGATCGCTTCTGGCTCTTTCAAGACCCATACGTGACCTCTGTAGAATTTTGAAAAACCACCAGACTCCCATGTCCAAAATTTATACAGAGACTGTCATTATTTTTTCTTTTTTTTTACTTCTATGAATAAGATGGAAGGGGAAAAAAAATACTTTAATCGCTGAGCTAAGATGGAATTCGTGAAATGCAATCGCGAAATGACGTGAAAAAAAATGCACCCTCGCAATTTCACACGTATTAAAGTCAGAGTGCATCGCGATAAAGCAGAGAAGAGGGGTCGAGAAATGATGATAGCCTCCGGTGGTATAACCGCAAGTAGCAAAGTAGTAGCTTCACTAGTATCTGAGAAGACGGAGCAAATATTTTTCTCATTTCTCTGGTAAAAAGTGACGAATGAGATGACGTCATAAGGCGTCCAGTGGATTTTCTCATAAGCACTTATATATACGATATATATATATCATACGTATGCTATCAGTATCAGCACTAGCCAGTATCACGTATCATCATCAATATTTCGTAGCAGTCAAAACTGGCAGCCCGGTAGTAATCGATAGTGGCAGTAAAGGGTTGAACAGTTATAGGCTGAACCGTAATACTCGGTAATAAGCGTAATCAACAAACCCATTACCTGGACTGCAACGAGACCCGTTCGAACTTTACGCTCTGTATGTAGCAGCGCTCCGTGTCCAATTTAAACTTTTCTATTTGGCGAAATCGCACGAGCGCGACACGTGGATTAAAGGCCTCACGTGGCAGCGACTGGTAAATTCGCGAAATACTCCGTTTAAAAATAGCGACGGTGGAACCTGAAAATCAAACGTGCTTAAAAATCCGTGTTAATGGTAAGAAAAAAAAAAATTTCTAAATTACTTAACAAAAAAAATTCTTTGATCCCAATCCGTATACATGTATATAAGATCTACAAAACCCACGTGCCAAAGAATGTAATTTATTCGTCCTTTCGATTTGGCATCCTTTTAACGGCCTCGTCCAATTACCAAAAAGTATAGCCGTCACCCGGTATAGCCAGACTGATTTCGGAGTAAGACAAATTCACGAGTAAAACTATTCCAAGTGCCATCTGAGCCACCCCTGTGCGCTGATACCAGAGCCGACGGGGTCCGATGTTACGCAAATTGGACCAATCCTCCCAACACTGTCGTATTAATCATAGGAGCAGGATCCTCGAGGGGGTGAGGCGTCGAGGTGAGGCAGGGGTGGCCGCCTTTTCATCCCCCATGAAAACGCACCCTTATACGGACTTTCGGATAGGAAGAGCCGTAAGCTCGTCCAGGAGTAACGGCTATACGGGGGCAGAAGCATCGAGCCAGCAGCCCCCCCCGCCCTGTTGCCAACTTACAGGAACCAAGCAACCCTCTGCCGGCGCGGGCGGCGGCCCACGATATATTTGGCGCTGAATGTACGTTGAAGGATATACGCAACCCCCCCCCCCCATATCCCCCCTCCCAGGCCCCCCCCATCCATTTCTATGCCCTTCACGTCCGAAAAAATATATCGCCCTGAGAATTTGAAATCGTCGACGTAGGCGCGTCGGCGTCGGTTTTATCCGTTTGCTTTCTCTGGGTTGGCATCGCGCACCGTCGACGTCGACGGCGACGCCAACGCGCCGCGACTCTCGTCGAGGTAAAATTTAATTCGTCGATTCGCACGTGGCTGACTTAGGGGTGGCCGGGGGGATGGATTTCGATACAATTTACATATGGACCTGACGGCTACGAATTAAGCCTCCATTAATCTCCCGCTGTTTAGCTTTCTCTCGTTATCCAATACGAGTGTAAGGGGATGTTGGTTGGGTATACCTGTTGGTTGGTATACCGGGTGGCAGTTAGGTTTATGCGTCGATCGACTTGTTTCGTGTAATTACTAATCCTATTCAGTTGATACCAGCAGTATAACAGCCTTAACCTTATTGTGATAACGGGACCGAGTAATTAGGGCTCGTTAGGGGCGTTACGATATCAGGAATTTACATATTGTAAATTGGTACGGTTTTATGATATTCTTTTTTTTTTCGAAAAAATGTAGGCATGATTTTTTTTAAGAATTTTTTTACTTTACGCGGATTCTGTTTACTTTACGCGGATTCGAGTGACACGTCGAAGGGATGATTTTTCTTTTCTCCTTTATCCTCCCTTCGTTTCTTCCCGTGATTCTCCTCTTAAAAGGGTCGCCTTTTGGGTCCCTTTTTCTTTCTGCGAGACTCGATTTCAGGACGCGGAGCACAATTGGACGTCCTAAAATAATACGCGCTGGTAAACGAAACCTTTCTTCTTCAACTCGTGGGACGCTCTTGCCCATTTTTTTTCTTGACGTCTTATACTCTCGCTATCTCGTAAGGGTGTTCCGAGAAAGCGACGTCGAAGCGTCGGCGTCGACGTTATTTCGGTTACAATTTTTTTTTACTTTCTTTTTTCTTTCTCCCTTCTAAGCGTAACGCTATCGCACACGTAACATTACTAATTGTTTCGTTTCGCGATACTCCCCATTGTGAGACTCGTTTTATGAGACACCGTGTATATGATTTAAAACCGTGCTGCCTCTAGTTTTAATTTGGTCGTGTGTGACTCACGGGGTGCGTATCTAATGGCCAGTGCCGGCTCGCTTATTAAAGTATTAAGGGTGGCTTGCTTTACGGGCAGTAAAAAAAAAAGAGCTTTAATTTCGAAAACCACCCCTGTCCTATTTATGGCACCGAACAAACCATAAAGGACCGAATATCGAAAAGGGAATAAAGAAATCATGAAATTTTGAACCCTCTCCCCCGTATACTTTTGTAATACCCTCGATACAGTCACGCCATAAAATTAACCCTTAAAATATAATTATCCCCTAGCAATTATCATTGAATAATTAAAAATTCCAGAATTTTATTCTCGCCTAATAATAATCATTAAATATGAACCCCCTGTAGAAAACCCTCTATTTTCTTTTTCTTAGCTTGTATATAGGTATCATAACGCGTAAAACAGCCTGTATCTATTATTCCTTCGCTTCCTATTCCTCTTATTTCTTATTCCGACTCTCGGAGGACTTCCGGCCCAGCCCCGCGTCCCACAGACGGGATATACTTCCGCGCCGGGAAAAATGGCCGCGGAGTGTTAATAAATATCTGAGGCTTTCCTCGACTGTATTATTCACTCGATTCGAATTGGAAGCGTAGAATGAAAAATATTAGTAAGAAAATGAAGAAGGGATACACGTAGTATCTCACACGATAGTATCTCGAGGGGTAGTTCGGGTGGTTGGATAAGGGCACTAGAAAAGAAAAAAAAAAAGAAAAAAATTACTCATTCGGAAAGTACGAGTTTGGTTTCCCGTTTCTGCCACCAGGAGTCGCCGGTGCGGTTTCTGGGGGGATGATTCTACGATTTCCTATTAGCCCAGATATAGCCGGTCCCGTGTATAGGGTAGTAATAATTTATATAGGTGGTGCCCACCATCGCCGCTAGGGGCGCCAGCAGGCTCATTGTAGCGCAAAAATAAGTGAGTGTATGATGCATGAGGGAGCGAGGGAATTATGCGTTGTAACCGAGGGTGAAACTAAGAACAGGGTGCTGAGTTGCCACGCGTAGACGATAAGGGGATGAAAATACTTTGGGTCTGCGGGAAAATCCTCGGCCAAAGCAGTGCGGACGTTTTCAAGTAAATTTCTTTGATCCAGGTAATAAGCGTTACACAGTGTAACCTTGCGATAAATATAGCTTGATTTTTTATTAGATTTTTTTATTGAATTATTATCAAATTACTTTTAGTATCGTGGATTATCGATATTCAGGTAGTCGATCGATTAATTATCGTCGTATCTTCGATCCTAGTGAACGTTTTTGAGCTCGATTGCGAAAAGTGAAATTTTGCCCCAAAAATATTTTTTCGCGACAAATAGTTTTCCAGCGGCAACTATAGCCAATAAAGTTTCGCGCATTTGCTTCCTTCGTTTCGGATTTCCTTTTCATCAGCCTCTACGACGCTTTTACACTCGATCGCCGATTTTCTCTGTCCTTGATGAACTTTTGGGAAATCGGTGGTAAAAGGAGAAAAAGAGTCTCGGGAAATTGGCGCTGGTCTAAATCTTCTGGGAAATTTTCACGTATTCCCAATGCGAATCAGAGAGATACTATAGGACGTGGAATCATCTCGATTTCAGAATCCTCGTCTATACCCTGTTCGTCGTAATTCTCTATGCATAGGCTCGGTTCGTACTCCATTACACTTTAACCAGCAGAGAGCACCTTTTACCTGTTTATACTTAATAATAAAGCCACTTTGCGAATTCTCATGCGAATTTTATCTACCTTCAATTATCTCTATATCTCTTCCTTGAACGTTCTGCAATACGCAAAATTCAAATTTGCGTTCGAAACCAGCTTTTTTTTTTAATCGACCATTTTTATTCTTGGTTTATGGTCCAGAGTGGCTGCATCGCGTGTGATTAATCGGCTCATGAAAACCCAGCTGGTATGGTGGTCGTTTATTTTTTTCGAAAATGTATTACAATCAGGTGTAAAGGGGGTAAGGGGGCGGATGAAAGCGCAGCTGGCCGACGAGGTGCAAGGGGGGCAAAGGGGGGCGAAGGGGGACACAAAGGACCATGTTGTGCAAAACGTTGAAAACGAGCTTTAAGTAACGCAGTAAAGTTAAGCAAACGCCATTAAGACGATACCGTGAAAGCAAATGGTCGCGCGCAGCAATGTGAACGTGCCTGAAGCAGAGAGAGAGAGAGAGAGAGAGAGAGAGAGAGAATAAAAAGAAGGACGGCGATATGGCGTGCAACAGAGATAAGGGAAGAGGCCTGTCGCTTCGTAAGGTCACGTAGAATCGGAATTCCGAAAATAGCGACGGTCGCGCTCGGATTCCACGCGAGGTCCACCCTCTGGGGTAGAACGTAAGGTGGGCGAGAAAATAATTCGAGGAGAAAGGAGAAAGCGCCGGGCGTTGGTTTCCGAGTTATTTTGAGCACGCCAATGCCGCGGATGTTTCTACTAATTATCCAACGCGCGACCCCCCCCCGACGGCGTTCGTGATACGAAAACTCGAAGTATAAGGATATATGTCCTGTCGGCGAAAGGAGAATGCGACGGGAAGAAAGAGAAAGTAAAAGAAAAAGAAAACGTGCGAAGTAAGTTGCGAGGGAGGAAAAATAAAAGGGGGGTGGAATTAGATATACGTATAGTTTATCAAGAATTTACGGAATTTCACGAAGCCGATATCCTGGCGAAACGGCGCCGTTCGACGGAAGCGGTGAATACCGGAACTAAAATTCTGTACGTTTCTCCTTTGGCTTACGAACACGATCCTTTCGCCTTTGATTACGCCCAGTCCTTTCTTTTTATCTTCCTAGGGATAAAATAGGATAAAATAGGATAAAATGGATAAAATGGCCGATGGTCTACCTAGACTCGATGTTAGTGCATAAATATGGCTGGAAGAGGGTTGGTCGATTGCAACGTGGTCACGCTACGATTCTTGACTTCTGGAACAGACCGGCGGGTTACTGACTGGCTGAACTGGAGGAACTGGAGGAACTGGAGGAACTGGACTGGCCTGCTGCTGCTGCTGCATTTACTTCGTTGCTTTCTTGCTTTACTCGGCTGGCACGCAAACTTACGATGGTTCGCTAACAGAAAATTATGTTGGTCGCGATAAGCGCATAATGGCTCCTACTAATCGTTATTTAAAACAGGACTTGCTGGACCCGCTAACCGTTCGCGTAATCTTTCCGGCGGTCTTCTAATTGTATTTAACTGCGATCCCTCATGCGCTCCTCTCCCTTTCGCAGTCGCGCCTCCCTCTTCCCTCCAGCCCGATTTCAATCTCCGTCCTCGTCTCCGGAAATTTTCCCGTCTTCGTTCCGTCGGTTTTCGCCGGTTACGTCGGAGCAGTAAAATCGTCGGCAGCCACTGAAATCGCGAATAAAATTGCAGCAGCTAAAGTTTCCTCGCGCCGAGGCTAAACGAATGCGCGAAATTGTATTTTCAAGAATTTGCAACCGGCGAAACTGTATCGCGGAAACTCCTTCGAGCGATAAACGACTGGGCTGACTGGCTGGCAGCGAGGGAGGAGACTGAATTATTTGCCAGTTGAATATTTATGGGGGGCGGGGGGGGGGGGGGGGAGTGAACCATGACGGAAAGAGGGTGGGAATTTTTCGATTTAACAATTAATTGGAAAGTTTGAGCTTCGACGTTGCTCATAAAAATTTATGCAGTGATCTCGAGCTCCTCTTCTTTCTCTTTTTCATTTCACTTTTTATTTTCTTTCAGTTTTTCGATCTCTCCTTATTCCTTCGATTCTCGATCATCCCTGAGCTGACCAACCGGCTAGTCTCGTTTCTTTAGTAAAATCGCTACGCGAGAAAAATTTCACCACCCCGAGTCACGTGCTCGATTCTCGTCGGCCATTGTTACCAACCCTTAGCGTTAATCTGAAATTAATTACATGACAAACAACTTCTTCCCTATTCCCAACACAGTAACCTCCATCCTTTCTGCATTCGATGGCTATATGGGCTGGCTGGCTGGCTGTCTGGCTTATTTTCTACGAAGGTGAATTCCAAGGGAAAAACTACCCCGTCATCCCTTGACGATTACGAGGCTACTCGAAACAACGCGCCAGCCCAATATCGATCATGGAATAACATTTTTTTCAAATCGCAACCGCAACGCCAGAACGAACGAGAAACAGGGGTAGCTGCTAGTTACCGAAGTTCTTACACCAAGGGTGGAAAATAAATAAGGATATAATTCATACCGATGCACTCCTCTCCCTAATGGAGCCACGCAGACAGAAATCGATAAATTCGTATCGTTTGATTTACGAACGACAATAAGATTCCGCGGCGCACAATGATAATAATAATAAAAATCGATAATCGATTAAAATTAAAATCTGACGATTCGCAATGATAAAACGGATAAAATGTATAAAAGTGGCGTGCGCCGCCTCGTACGCTGGACTCGTATATAAATCGCGCTTACCTTAAGTATTTCAGCGCCTGGTGCTATTGTTGTCTCGCGATACGATCTCCCGTTAAATCCCCGAGCCTTCCTTCGGTCCTGCAGGGACAGTTTGAGTTATACCGGGTGGTACTACAACAATGAGCTGAAGGGGGGTCGGAACAGATTTATGGCTGCGGACGCATCACGCAACCAAGTAAAGGCGGTAGCAGCAACAGCAATAGCATAGTTTCCTCGAGGAAGGCGTTCCTGGCTCCTCCGTAGCTACTTGGCTGTCTCAAAGGACTCCGAGCAACCTCATACAATTTCTCAGTCCCCCCAGTATCATATTCATTACGTAGTCGCAGGGGTCTTATCGTACGTTTCGAACGGACGAACAGTATGGAACACCCGAAGGAACGCGTGAACTTTTCCTGGTTCTCCCTGCCACCCGCCCACCCCCCAGCTCATCGCCGCCACCTGGAACAGGACATTCCAACACAGAGCCAGAACCACGTTATCCGTCGACGAGCCGAAATAATCGCATAATCAGCGTGGTCGGCCGCGGAAATTGCGCGGTACCTGGACCGGACTGCCCAGTAGCCCAGGATTAGTTCAGTCTAATGCGCGCAACTTGCAGCCGGATGCACCGAAATGCAAGCGGGGATTCAGGCTCCCTCCGAGCCCCACCGGTTTTCCCTATATCGGCTCCAGGACCTCTTTTTCCACGTCCTCCAGCAGGTTTGTCCTGGCTCAAAGGAGACAAAGGATCTCGTACCAGGACCCCCCGCCACTTCCTGTCGTGGCAGGTTAAATAAACCCTGTACCAGCAGAGAGAGAGAGAGAGAGAGAGAGAGAGACCCTCTCCCGTCCTGGCCTTAATCCACTTTACAATTAATACCCACTAATTAATATAGGAGGCAATATTCCGATCTGTCCGACCACGTGCGCACCACGTTGCCCTGAGCTTGCAATAGGTCTAGATGGGCTTCCAGCCCGTTACAAGCAGCATCCCTAAATTGGATTAAGACCAGAGACCTCTCTCTGGGTCCTGCCGATGTCCTGGATAAATGACGCAATAAATATATACCCCTCCAATTAATCACCTTCTTCGTCAATTAATACAATAATTCCTTTCTGCGCACTCTTTGCCCGCTACTGGAGATAAAGTAGCCAGGGGTCAAGGTTCGCGTACAATTAATCTCCAAAGGTGAGAAGGGCATTGTCATCGGACCTACTGTTCAAAGGACACGAGAGTGGAAACTGCTGCAGGATATCATCCTGGGTCCAGGACCTTTCCCAGCTGTGCCGAGCATAACGTCAATAGCTGGGAGCAGCACAATAGAATAATGCGGGCCTAGGTGGTGCACCAGGTTGCTACTAGTATGCGCTGCACTGTACGTTCCTGTAGCCTGATATAGCTATAGTATCTCAGTGCTAGTCCAAAGGACTAAGTATACCATATATATACATTTACTATATATATATGTATATATGTATATTCTATATAGGGTAACGCCTGTGCGCATACACTTCTCACGTGTGCCACCAGGGTGCGTCCAGGTTCCTGGTACCGATGCGATATTCCTATAGGGAATATTAGTTACTCGACGGACACGTACAGTCGAGCCGACTATGCACTTGTTGATGATGTGCGTGCGCCCATAGCTAAAGCAGTACTCATCAATGCCACTTGTATGACAATATGACAATATGACAATATGACAATATGACAATGGACGGTCAGGGTACTGATGGGAGCCAATACATTGCTGGGGCTTCCCGTTATACAATGTGTATTACGCTTCAGGAACCGGATGTCGGTTATAACTGAACGAATCTGAATATAGTGTATTGCGTCGACGTAGGTGGAGGGGTCGATCGGCAGGGGTCAGGGAAGGGACACACGACTCTCTATGTATCGTCCAATTAGTTTCGTTCAATTTCCCATTCTCATTTTACAGGCTTCGCTTCTACCTTTATTGCTCCAAGTGATGATTTTTGGGGGAGGAGAGAGGGGGTAATTCGCTCGCTCATAATTTTGCAAAAGTTTCTTTAAATCTATTTGCACGCGTTCGTTTTTGCTTTTTGCAAAAATTAATCTTCGGTCAAAAAATTAATATCTTGATATTTTGTTTTGGAGAGGGGGGAAATTAATTATCATGTAATTTTGAATGGAGGAGTTTAAGGATCGGTAAGGGATGTTTATTAAGGTCGAGGAAGTAAGAGTGACTGATTCCGGACCAGGAGGGAACAATCTTGCCAGTATGACTTTCACTAGGGGTTGGAATTTTAAAAATGTCGAAAATATCGACTTTCCCAATGGGTGACGTCATTTTCATTCGTTCCTCCACGTCGTTCAATTCGTTCTCTATTAATTGACAATCAATTCGTGAATACGAAATAGGACTGAAGATTAAATAATAAATTTCATGGTTTATCCCTGAGAAATTCTAAATTAACAGAAATTCGGGACTGGCTGCTACCGTGGATTCTGTGCTGTGCGTGAAGGGATTTTTGGCGGTGGGCTAGATAGACTGGAAGCGAAAATAGAGGTATAAAGGAAACTGGTAGGACTTCAAAAAAGAATTGCTTTATTTTATAAGTTTTCAACTTAATCGCAGTCGACCAATGGAAAGTAAGATGACACTCGTAATTCGAGGAGGGGAGGGACCGTTTAGCGAGACCGTCGAGGGCTTCATGTAAACGCGCCAGTTTAAATAGATTCTCATGAATACGTAACACGGTAATAAGTTTTTAGTGGATACCCAGTATATTTTCAACGTATTTCAAGGTGATTCCACTCGACCCTATGGAGAGTGGAAGAGAGAGAGAGAGAGAGAGAGAGAGAGAGAGAGAGAGAGAGCAAGAATAATAAGCGATCCAAGAGAAAAAGAGAGACAGTTATATGGGTTCGGAGGGTGAAACCGAGTGAGAAAAAATGCTGCAATCCACTCTAGCCACTATAGCCACTCTAGCTGTAAACAAGATGATACGATCCCAGTGTAACGATGTTTCCAACAAAATTAGAGGGAAACTGCAAACAACCCCTTCTCGGTTCCCGTTCATCCCCGTTTAACCCCACACCACGAGAGAACGACGCTGCTGGGCTGGTTGGCTGGGCGTCGACGTCGCGGCGCCGCGACAACCCTTCATTCGACTCGTTAGCGGCGACTGGAAATAGGATACCAAACGGCATAATGAAAGACCGATCTTATGACGTTCCCCAGTGCTACCACACACACCCCTGTACAAACCACTATGAATTTTCTTGCCTGATGAAAAATAGGGTGTAATGAAAAAAAAATTGGTCGCTCGCATGAAAACATCGGACGAGTGTATTTTGGAAAAAAAATTGCAGCGACGACGTTCAGTGAGAAACGTACTAAATAAAAGGGTGAGGGGTGGAAGATATTGGCCAACACGTTTTCTCATAAAGGGACGACTTCGGGGTAAGGGCTCGAGGCCCAACGGATAGCAATGTCAAAATTAACTAAGGGTGAATTTCTATGTAACCGTAGCATAGTAAGGGGTTGTAGGAAAAGGCAACTGGCAAATAAAGCGCAACCGGCTCGTTCATTTAAACTGCATCGCCGGTACGTTCAAGGCGCGATTTATTAGTGTTTACCTTGGCTAACATGCAAAGCAGACGCTACGCTTCTTTGCTTGGGGACACGGCGGAGCCTAGCTGGGGGTGCGACGGAGAGGGAGATAGTCGGTTCAACGGATCCTAGGGAAAAGTACCAGGGGAAAGATAGAGGAGAGAGAGAGAGAGAGAGAGAGAGAGAGAGAGAGAGAGAGAGAGAGAGAGAGAGAGAGAGTGAATCCCTATCCGGTGAACGGCTCGTAATTAATTCGTTTGATTTATATCGAGGCAAAGGGCCTGAATGCTAATTCGTATTTACTTATTAGCCATGCATGCGAAGTAGCCCGTTCGGATATTGTTCTCAGAACTACCTAGGACGAACCGAGGCAGAGCCAATAATTAAACCACCCCCCAGCCACCCTTGTCGTCCACCCCTGCGACTCAGAACTCTTTTGGCCCGATCGAACCGATCGATCGGTGAATCATCATCCCTTACGGCGGTATCGTTAAAGCCAAGGAAAAAGTTGTTCTTGAACGATAGCGACGGTCTTCGGGGGATGCAATTCCACCCCTTCCGGTTTTCTCTCGGCCTCCCTGCAGTCCAGGGAATGACGCTGGGGGTTGGGGTTAATTAAAGTATTTCAATGAATGACCCTACGTCGGCTACCTCTGCCCCCCCTCCTCCTCCCCCTCTCTCCCCAAGGGAACCTTTATCTACAACCCTCACGCCCGCGGACACGACAAACACGACCAACCCCCTGTCGAAAATACAAGCAAGTCAAATATCCTGGACGTTTTGTTCAAAATAAAAATAATTACGTTGATCAAAAAGGGTTCTGTGGCCGGTCCCAAAACCACCCCCTATAACTTATCAAGGTTGCCGGAGAATTTTCACGGGAGTAATTTCATCGCGTGAACGGAGCATAAACCACCCCTAATAACTATCACTCGATTCTCTTGTATATCGATCATCTCCAAGGGTTGTTTCTGTCAGACAGAAATGAGAATCGTACATTCCGTGTGAGAAACGTGGAATTACTGGGTTCACGACCCTCCAAGGTAACTAGGCAGGTCGCAAGTGGAAACAGACGGACGTCCAAGTTCTAACGGGTGGCACAAGTATAATGGAGGAACCAAGGGACCTAACTTTCCTGAATGAAGCTCTACGTTCGCCTTGCTTACCAAGATCGTGAACTGTAGCCGATTCTAGGTGGCGGTGGACGTTACTTTCGCATGCAGGAATATAGGGGTGCACGTGGGGTCGGGTCTCTGTTCGTATAGAGGTCGGTGGACATGCCTGCATACAAACCTGGCGGATGGAAACTCAACTATATTGGTTCAAACCCCGCGCACTCAGCGCTCATGAATATCCTCGAGCACGGGGGGGGGGGGGGGGTCGGTTTGGTAGCCATCAGCAGCCACCCACTAGCCAGTCACCCTGCCAGCTTGGGCACCTCTGTAACCGACCCCCCTTATCACCCCTTGACCCGGCACTGTTCAACCGGTCAACCCTGTAGTCAATCTACGGTGAACCTTTGCACCACGTACATTTCGAAGAACACCCTTTGATTTTCTTTTTTTTTGTTGCTATTGATAATCAACCCTTGTTCATATCAATTTTCATCGATATTACTGCCCAGAGGTATTTCGACGTTTTCTGAAATTTTTTTTTTAATTTGATAAAATATTAAAAAATTTCATATTGATGAATCTGCGATTTATTATTACCAATAAATTGACGAAGGGTGAAAATTATTATTTTTAAAAATTTTGTATTATAATTTTCAATTTAGCTAATCAAAATTTATTCATCCCTTTCGCTTGACGAGTTACAGCTGTCTGGTTAGCAGTTGCTTCTTTTATAAAATACTCGACATCCCTTCGTCTACTTCCTGAAATACTTGCTGTTTTAAACCCTATTTAAGGTACGAGTAACATTAGCTGGAGAAACTCGGGAACTTGATATCCATACGTATACGGGAATCCTAGGTGAGAGCAAGAGAGAGAAGAGAGTAAAGGGTAAAGTCCTAGAACGATAGTCTGCACGTGTGTACGTGTGTTACATGTGTGTGTTAAATTCTATTTGTCTCAGTGAGAGTATGTGCGGAGAGCATTCGTGGCACAAGGAGATTAGCTTATCTCGCGCTAAATATGAGAGCCGAGCCCGTTTCGCGTTTCGTCAGAATTAGAAGCTCCCTGGCGACAGATAACACAGCTCAGCCATTTTCTAACCCATTGCCCTTACCTACCCTTATCCGTAAGAAAGTTTAGACTTCGTCTCTAACCCATTTCTCGATGAGTCTGAGAAAATCGTAGAAACCCCCATTGACATTTTTTACGCAAGTCCCGACGGCATTGAGAACTCGGCTTTTTTATTTTGGTCGCTAAGATATGAAAATTACGCAGCGTCTCCGAAGTAACGAGAATCGCCGTTTAAAAATATCGCAAGGGACGGTAGGAGGAATCGCGTGAATCAGCCAGTGACGGGGGTTGCGAATTCAAATTTCGCAAATGCTCAAAGGTCAAAAGGGTCGGGATCGATTGCGGACAAATAACTAACTGATTAGCCAAATACCGAGGACGCTGTCGGGTGGGGCTCGGGGATCATTTTAAGGGATGATTGTGCGACAAACGGATCTTTGTCGAACTGCTCCTGGCATCCCACGGGGGAACCTGAACTCTAAAGGCGACGGACACACAAGGGTTGTTTGATCGAAATAGTTGAGCGCTTTGCGTCTGCCGGTCCGTACCGAGTGAACGTGTTCCGGACGAGTTTGCATTTTTTATATTCAATGCTATCCAGGAACTTTGAAATTTGCAGGTTCCTTTGACATGAAACTCATATGTCTGGCTTCGTCGAATTCCAATGGAACTATTGTCACTGCCCCAGGGCTGATAAGACGGTATTTACCACGCTAGTCAAAATTACATAACGGAACTACAGCTCGCGAGGAAGATGAAATTTCTTGAAATTTTTTTTCAAATTTCTTTTTAATCTTTATCGCTGAATATCTACAGGCACTCGATTAAGCGTCCTTCACACCGTCCGGTTAATACTATTGCAGTAGTGCAGGGATCGTCAACCACCCTCTAGAACGAAGACCAACGTCAAGCAACCGATCAGCCTTTATTTACATTCCAAAGTATCGTTGACTCACACTGTACAAGTTGTAACTGAAAAATCAGCCGCAGGAGGGCAGCACTTGCCAATCGGTACCTGAGCGGCAGAGGGGGGGGGGGGGGTACCGATTGTCATGCGGAAGAATTTATCGGCTCGTTAGTCTTCCGAGAGTCGGTCTCCTACGTGGAACTCCTGGACGTCGCGATCTTTCCTTCTTCCTCTGTTTCCCATTTCACTGTATCTCTCACCGTTATCACTCATTGAACGCATCTTCGTCTCCTCACCTGTCTTCCGAGGTATATTCGCCTGATTATCTAATTCTTATTTTTCTTTATCCAGCTCGACTTCTCTCTCTCTCTCTCTCTCTCTTTGTGTTACCTATCTTCCCAATTCTTCCCCCGGGCTATACCTTCTTCGCGATAACACTCTGTTATCGCAGTAAACTCCGCAGGAAATACGCCAAGACGGTTTGATCGGCGAGGAGTCACGGATTGGCGTCGGCATCCCTTACTGCGCTCTCCAGGGGAGCTGTGACGTCAATCTGCGTTCGCTCGTGCTACTCCACTTGGCGTATGGGTGTCACTTTCCAGTCACCCGGTAGCTTCTAATCACCCTCTGACGGGAAGACTTTGCGCGCTGATCGACGGTTAACGGGTTCGTCTTCGGAGGCGAACGTGAATCCTTGCGTCTACCCTGGCCTGGCCGAAAGGCTGGCAGCCGGAAGTGACGAAGGTCGTGAACGTAAATTCAAGATCCCTTCCGGATCTTCCGATCTCGGTTGGTCGCCGCTGCCAAGTGATTCGTTGCGGTCGACTCGGCTGGGGGTGATCGCGACTTCTGATAGGCTGGATCCTTTTGTCCCGTTTTCCGAGTCTGCGACACAGCAGCCCGATTGCTTGGTCCAGGCCTGTTTGTCAAAGTCCGTCCTACGTCAATTCTAATGTTTTTCACAATGATTCCCTATCCGTATCATAATATTTTTTTTGAGGCTTTCTGCCTCGGGCCTTCAGCCCATTTCGGGCCATCTCTTCCTATAGCCTTTACCCCTTACCTCAACTTCCAATAAAACGTAACGCAGTGAATCGGTCTTTTCGAATAACTGCACAGCAGTGACTGTATCGCTCGCGAAAATTCGCGAATTTCAATAAGTAATTAGTACGTATCGCGAAATACGTGTAGTGCAAAAATAATCACCAGACCATTGGCATATACGGACATCCACATGCGGAAGGACGAACTTTGGACCTGATAAGTAAACGGACGAAATATTAAGAAAAAGATGAGATCCCGTGGTGAGTTTTTTTTATTTTATATTCTCTTACTTTCCACCTATACTCGAAACTACGTAACTCCTATACTGCGCAGAAATTTAACATAAATCCTAGGCTGTAATACTTGCGCTAAATTTTGAATTTGTTTTTTTTTTCTAAATATGGCTTGCTATATGATATTAGTGTAACGAGATAAAACATAAGGGGGGAAAAAAAATGTTGATTTCGATATTGCACAAAAGAATAATAATTCGATCTAATTCGACAAGAGGGGGTGCATTTACGAACGCGGAAAGATTCCAAGTAAACTTAAGCGTGGCGAAGTTTTTCGGGGGGGATGACTTTGCCCCTCGTAATGGCCAACGAATCGAATTGGCCGGTGGAATTTTCGGGGCGGGTATCGAAGGGGGGGATGTCTGTACATCGAGCAGCATCTCTTTAGGGAGATTGGTGCCTCGACAGATGGCACTGCGGATGCTGCGATTATGCGAGGGTGTCGATGTAATTTTAAAGGCATAACGTTGAATGGCATTCGATCGTTTACGCGCTCACATACATATATATGCGGGTCTTATAGGTGGATTCGTAGCCAGTGAATAGGGGATGGACATAAGGGTTGTTCTAGGCATCTGGCCTGCGGCCATGGACAAACGATCGGAGTCGCTGCGAATATTCGGCACGGATCATCGGGCATAACAGGGACGGATGTGCGCGAATATTCGCCCCGCGCATGCGCCTCGGCCCGACGTGCCAACCGTGAATGTGCAACGGGCCGTCGATTAAGGGGTGGGGCCGAAGGGGGGTGTAGCACGGTCGAAGGGGTAAGCCGCAAGGGGGTTGGTTGGGCTTTCCATTAGATTCGCGTAAATCCCGACACCCGGAAATCGGCCAGCTCGATTAGGCTAATAGCATCAATAACGTTGGACCTACTTCGCGCAGCAACCCTTATTTTTTTATTTTCTTACCGTCCAACCACTTTGATACCCTGCCTACTTTTTTTCTCTACTTAAGAGTCTTTATGCTCGTAAGGATCATCACTCGGTCCCTCCCGATACTCCGTCTTGCTTCGACCAATCGTCCTCCTCCGCTGTACCCTGTGCGCATGCGCAGACAGGGGATGAAAATCCTATCTATATACCTGACGTTCGTAGGGGTAGTGAATGTAACGTTAATTGTATCGTAAAATAGTAATGGAGGCCGTTGACGCAATAATGCGTACAGTCGTAGTAGTCGCGCCCACCCTTAACGTAAGGGCGAGGGGTTGGTATATTCGTAAGTACAGGTAGGAATAATATCGTGTATTTTTGCTCGTGTCCCTTCTGTCGCACAAATGGAAACCGACCCTTAATGGCGGCTGATAACGATAAATGATTAGGTACTTGCGGGCCGATATCCTTAATGCGTTATCCATTAAGTTAACTGTACGTCTCTCGTAAGCCTTACGTGTCAGTTTGTCAAGGTGGTATAATCAATCAGGATTTTTGTTATCGCTCGGGGGTGGTTTATAAATTTTGTGAAAATTTTCTCGATAGCCTCGAAGGGATGCAGGAGGAAGTACAGGGCCGCAGAAGGGGTTTTACTTTGAGATGGGGTCGGCTCGTTGGCATATGTATAGCAGCCACCCTGAGAGTAAAGTTCGATTCTAGATATTCGTAGTGGCCTGCACGGAAGCGGGTTGCATTAGCATATTCGGCCGGGTCGGCGTCGGCGTCGGCGTCGGAAGCACGTAGGGGTTGTGTGGGCGACTCGGTGCATATGGGGGATGCATACGACGGCGAAGGGTGGAGAAAACAGGCCTCCAACTTTCTGGAATGGGATATAACGCTGTCCGTCCTCTACTGTTTTATTTACCTTCGCTAACCGCGGCTGCGGCTCGTATTGCTGCGATAGGCTGGAGGACGATGATGAAATAAAAATCAACTAATTCGAGGGAAAAATACGTAGCGATGCGTCGCGACGCCCTGAATGATTCGATGGAATGGCGGATAAATCGGTTTCGAGCTGTTATGCCGGGTTTATGTGAAAAGTGTGAAAAAAAAAATGGATGAGGTAAAAATAAAATATGGAAAAAATGACGTCTGTGGGAAAACAATAAAAATTAATAACGAGTTTTGTGTAAAGGGGAATTAAAAAATTGGACTCTGTTCTTTTTTTTTTTAATTCCAAATTCAACATTTATATTGGGATGTGAATGTTAAATATTCATGGGATTTATTTTGGAAAGTGAAAAATTTTGAAATCTTTTTTTGTACATATGTATAAATTCAATGTTCATCGATCGATCGATCTTTTTTTGCCTTGTTGAACATCGACGTCGGGACGCATCAAGAATCTGGTACTGAGGACGTCGTAGTGAAATATGTATTTTTTTCTTTTTTTTTTTAATTTAATTGCATTAAAATGTCACGAATGTTCCCACAGGGTTGACTGTTGTTAATCAAGGTACGATTGGGGGATGAAATGATATTCGGGCGGGGGGTTGGAAATTAGTGTCAACCGACTGTAATAATTGAACGGGACGTGTACGTCGAGTGAAACGCGGGGATGCGTGCTGTCGGCGTCGCGACGCCTTTCTACCCATCAAAGGGTTAAATGCGTGTAAATGTCCAAGCTTGGACGGTTGTCCAGCATATTCACGTCACGTTGATGCTCATTGGTACAACAAGTGATTTTCTACACGAAATCTTTTTCTTCCTCCTCTGCATTGCGCGTTAGTTTGTTTCTTTTTGTCATTTTTATTTACTACCCTTAACCACGTACATGTTATATATTATATATGTATTGTATATATTCGCGTAAGTCGTCCTCCTCTCTATTGTTGCCTGAGTTGGCAATTCAGGATGACAATATACTCCAATTATATAAGAACCCCTAGAAAAGTCGGGATATTGCAAATAAGATGGCGGATTTCCGTAGAGGAAAGAGAACGAATGGAAGAGGAACGCCATTGCTACTTGACTCTGGGGGAAGCTGAGCAAGGGATGAAGTAACTGTAAACCAAAGTAAAAGGGGAAGAAAAAAGTGGAACGAACGGAAGATGGTTATCTAGGATGACAGTCGGTCCTCCCTTAAAAAAATTTTATGAAAACTCAGCTTTTTATTTTTATTTTTATTTTTTTTTAGTCTGATATCAGCAGTACTTGCTAGGGATAACGAGGATCCAAATACAGGAGAGTAATAAGGGATGTTTTTGTCCCTGGTACATATGGTAGAGTCAGTCACCACGTGGAAAAGTCCAAAGGGGTTGAAATTAAAAAAAAATAATAATGTTTACCAACTCGACTAATCAAGTGCATTCTGCGTAAATTTTGCGTGAATTACGGGAGGGGTTTGGCGAACAGGTTGTTGGGGGGTTGAAGGGGGGTTGATAATAACGTAGGCAGGACGCAGCTTCGCCACGTAGAATGGCGACTGATTGCAGTTGCGTTATTAAGGGTCGGCAGGTCAGCTATATCTAGAGCCATTGGACGTTCGGGTTAGTTGAACTTGACTGAAAGGGGGGAGGCTGGTCGATGCGCTATCGGATGTGTTATCGGTAACCGGAACTAAATTGAGAAAGTTGAGTGTTTCGTAGAAATCGTAATATAGAGGATGAGGGATGAGACGTGGTAAAGAGATTGATACGGGGATGCTGCACTATTAATGCGATTTGGAAAGCGGTCACCCTGTGAATTGGCTGTGAAAAGGCCATGGAGGGGGGAGGAGGGGGGGTTGACCAGTGTCCGTTTAAGGGCAGTGTTTCCTGTCTGCAAATCCATTTTGATTTTCCAGTTTCAACCCTATCCTACTTTTTGTTACTTAATTTCATTTTCATTTTGGGTAGGGTGTGGGGGGGAATTTTGAAATTTGATTTTAAATCCGAGTCCGCAGTCGCAGCCCCGACGCGACCGCGCGAGTGTCCACCGCAAATTCGGGTTTCATAATTGCCCGTCAGGCTTTTATAATTTTGACACCGCATTTAACGAGCGGTACCGTCAACCTGTCTAATTAGTCATTTCAAAAATAATTATCACTCTGGAGCCAATTCGTTGTTGCATCGTCGGTAATTGACCTTTTTCAATCGAAGCGAGATTATAATAATGGTGAATTGAATTTACCTGTATGGGAAATAAATTCAAATTAAAGACAGTAATGAAAAAAATTTTTTTTCAATTTTACCTATGATTTTAAACGTCTTGGAATTTTTACGAAATTCCTCGTTCCGTCGGTATCGACCAGTACCGAATACGAAGTATCCGGGAAATACTTGAAAACTGAAGTAGCAGTCGATCGAAGTTTACTGAGCGCAGGAGGCAACAGTGGCATCCGATATTAGTATTCGAGCAGTCAGCACGATTTCGCATTTGCGCAATTATTCGTATTCAAAGAGCGTCGCCGTTGCTTTTCATCCCTTAAGCGAAATGCTCGGAGGATTTTATACGCGATACGCGCAACCCTCATAAATAAATCTCGAGCAGTGCATTAGTGCATCGGATTAAAAAATTTTATTCGTCGACTTGGAAAAAAATATTTCAATTCGATCGAGACCACTTCCGCGTTATACTTTAGCAGTGTCTCCAGTGCCGTACACTTAGGGTGCATTCGCTTGAAATTCAATACCCGATTTTCTTTCTTTTTTTTTCCCTCTTTTTACCAGAGATAAGAGGGTCGTTCCGTTTAATCAGGCACGGATAAAACTGCTGACCCTGACTTATTTATAGAATACAAAAATGTCTACCGTCATGAGGGATGGTTTCCGTATTTCTTGGACATTTGTCACAGCCAGCCACGCGTCGTCTCGTCCCAATATTATCTTTCTTCTCTCTCTCTCTTTCTTTCTCTCTCCCTTGAACCATACCTAAAGAGAGAGAGAGCATGAAATTCCAAGAAACTGGTCTCCCGTAGCAAGAGGACAGTTCCTCAAGGGATGACATTCAGAGCGTGTTGCCTCGTCTACCCGGACATTTTGATGAGGTGGGATTTGGCCGAAGGCCAGTGCAAATGCCACTCTCCTTGACTACCCCCTTTCATCCCTTATTTAACCCGGGGGGGGGGGGGTCTACCTCACTCTCAGTTCGACTTATCCACCTTTCTTACTGCCCCCCTCCCCCCTGGCAGGGCCGTACCCCAAATACTTTTTTCAGCCTCATCCCACATAGACCTTAACCCACCGGATGACCTTAATAACCATCGTATGTCGATTAAAAAATTATTTCATCCCTTAAAAATTCTAAGCAACCCCAAATCGTCAAATAACACATCGCAGGTCCATAAATATATTCACATGCAGCCTCCACTTTCTCGATCTTCTCCCTTAGATGGATTTCAATAAAATAATTGCTTCTTGCGTCTCACTACCCTTGGACGTATACATATATATATATATATCACTGGGGGTGCGGCGTCCGCGTAAGCGTTGACGAAGTTCCCTTTTTCCAATTGAGAAAATAAAAAATGACACACGGAGGGGGTGGAGAAAAAAACTCGTTCATTTTTCACACTCGAGAAAAAGACAGCGGCTAGTTTATTGCGCCTTAATCACTACGAGGGGATTCTGAGGGACACCTAGCAACCCTGGACCAGCACCCCTCCCCTCCCTCCCCTAACTCCCACTACCTTTTGGGTAAACCTTCGGGACGACTTCATCCCCCTGTGTGTTCTGGTCTTGAAAGGGGAGACGGTGGTGAGCATACCTCCCGCCCACCCCCCACTTCGCCCAACTGCAAGCTCAATATTCCAAAGTCATTTTTCACCGCGCATTAGCATCGTGTCACGTGTCGCCTTCATTTGTCAGCCGCGCTACAACTCTATCCGTGGAAAGGCGAAATAAAATAAGTAATAAAGCAGCGTCGCGACGCCCGATATCCCGGCCACGTGCCCTATAGAGACGAGAGGGAAGGCGCGTCTGCTGTACAGCCGTGACTCCGCTTGGTGATAATGTAGTGAGAAAAATTTATCGATACCAGACGCGACTACCGATATTCATTTTACCCTTGCGTCGTCATCCCCCTACTGGTAGATCCTCATGTAAATTCGAAAAATATTTTTGCCTTCGCTACGGATACCGTTGGGCTTCTTGTCGTTCCCGTGAGAAACTGCCTTGAATTGTCTGCCTGGCGCTTGTCTCTCAATGGTCATTCGCGTGCTGGGCGTCGAGGCTAATTGATGGTCGGGGTTAGGTCTGCCAGGGAAAATTGACTCGTGTCTTCGTGTGGGTCGACGCTCGTATGAGTCTTTAAATATTTTATTCATATGGGAAAAAGAATTGTGGGCTGCGATTGACTTACCTGTACGTGGTCACGTGTCGGATTTCTTTTTTTTTCCGGAAATGGGAAAATGTAACTTTTTTTTTATACCGCGCTAGGGATCTTTATGGATGATCGATGGTTTTTTGTTTTCTCAAGAAATTTTCATAAGCGCTCGATTTTTTTTTTTTTTTTTTTTTGAAAATTTTCTCCCTGCTGTCTTCCGTCGTGAATGTGCAGTCGAGTGAAATCGGTCTTAACCCATGAAAATAGTTAATGCGCTACGACAGTCGAGGAGGGGGGAGGATATTGGGTTGAAAATAGGTGCCGAGTGGTTCAGGATGAAAATTGAGACGCAGAGAAGTGGAAAGTGCGTTACGTAAGCAGGATGGACATGCGAGAGAAAGATGGCGCCTTTCCCACGTGGTTATCAGGGTGCGTCAATCTAAATCCCAATGAATCTGAAAGCGAATCTAAATCGCGGGGCTGTTTGGTCGTGATGAGAATTGCTGGGGGACGATTATCGAGGATTTTACGTTAATGCATTCAACGGCCTGATAAAGTATCCCATGAGTTATGGGGATGATGGTTCCATGGACCAAGGACTGCAGCATCCGCAGCATGAACGCGCGATAGGGCCACGTGGCATTGAATCGGTATAGGCGATTTATTGTAAAGGCTGATTGGACGATGACATTTATAAAAATCCGTTTATTTCATATTTATAATCTTTTTCGGTATCCAAGGTAATTAAAAAAAAAAAAAATTGGACAATTTTGGAAAATTCCATATTTTCATATCACTGATACGAAACGGACATATCGATACGGTTGCGATAACGTATTTAGGTAGCCTCGCTGGACATCGAGAAGTTCCGGAAAGATGAAAAGTCGTAGGGGGCAGCACCGGCGACCGGAAACGCGTAAAGCGGAAGTGTGGTGACGTAGCTCGCGTAATACAATGTAAAATACGAGCAGCCGGGAAAGTCGGTTCGTGTTCTAATTACGTCGTATCGTCCGCCGTGGCCCAGTTGAGTCAACATGCATTCGCTGAATGGGAAATTAGTGAGTAACACTTATTAATCATGTGTTATGAAAGCATCCTACCTCGTTTAATTAATTAATTAATTAATTAATATCCATGGGCTCAGTCTCACCGCGACTTGAAACTATTAAATTTGTTTTACCCTCGTACTCGTAAAGCGTAGGTGGATTGAAAATTTAAAAACAAAACAATAACAATACTACGTAATACGACCGAAAATCATAATTTTTGTTTTTGACAGCTGACAATTGTTTTTACAAAAATTGAAATCCAAAAGACCGTATCCGTCGATGATCGCGCTCGAAAGTGCACGCTCTCGCGACCGAGCAGCCTCAGCGTCCATTAGGTCAAACAATGTAAATAATTATTGAGCATTGCGCAACGTGCCTGAAACTGTAATCAGAATCGTCGGATATTATTTAATCCCATTGAATCTGCCGACTGATTGTTTTCACTCGCGCAGCCATTAAAGAGCCAAACATTTGGCTAATCGGCGGCCGCTCATTATGCGCGCGTCCCTCGTTCGCGCACGTGCGCGGACGATTCGGTGTTTACGTCGTCGCCTCTTTTTCGCAATTGCCTTAATTTCATACCTCGAAACTTAAGGGCGGCGAAGCGATAGTCCCTCGTTCGGACGAATAGAGACTCTCGACGGGTGGCAAAAACCAATTGGCACGTATATACGTACATAGGGGTGGGTCGGCGAGTGTCGAGGGTCGCGCGGAGGAGCGACAATATTTGGCGTATTGCGTAAACAAGGGCGGCCGAGGAAGACGGAGAAAAGAAAAGGCTGATCGAAGTGAAGTAAGACGAGGATCGAGTGTGACGTGTAAATAAATACGTAAGAAATCAGGCAAGCCTGTTTCTTCGTCTCTGCAGACTCGGTTTGTTTTTACCGGAGTTGGATGTTGCTGCACGTGGAGAAAATTGGATAATTTAATAACAGTGATAAATGGGCCAATGACAGGGGCGGAGAGTATGTGGGTAAATCGGGGGCAAATGAAATTGACGTAAAATACGTGATGGTTGGTGTCAAATAGGTGAGACTTTACAGGGTGGCTGGTAAACGGTAAAAGGGGAAGGGGGGGGGGGTGATTGTCAAACGATTCGACTTGAAGTTAACTTCACGTTATACAATGTTGTGAGAAAGTTGCGCAAAGTAATTCGAACTCTCGATCGGTAACGATGTTCGTGGGGGGGGGGGGGGGGGGGGTTGCCCGGAGAAAAAATAAGGAAAAACAAATTTGGGTAAAAATA
>JARQSW010000618.1:11068-33675 GCA_030142375.1 Calameuta pallipes | reverse complement strand
CCCCCCCCCCCCCCCCCCCCCCCCCCCCCCCCCCCCCCCCCCCCCCCCCCCCCCCCCCCCCCCCCCCCCCCCCCTGCCAGGAGAAAAAATAAGGAAAAACAAATTTGGGTAAAAATATCTTTTTGGAATAGGCGTCGCGACGCCTTGCGGCGTATCCGCCCGTAAACGACCGTACAGCGAAACGTCCATGCTGATGTAAAACGTGGACCGTTACTCGAAGTCTTTATCTTAGATTTTAAGAGGGAAACGTGGTCAGGGAAGATGCTGGGGGCGGCGGGAGGAGGGGAGGGGGGATGTATAAAGATAAAAGCAAAGATAAAGTCTAGCGAGTGGAAAAAAGGGTGAGAGGAGGGGTAGCGTCGAGAGTGGCGCAACACTTCGCGAGGGCTAAGTAGGGTCCCGTAATTCGCTGATCCAATTATCGTAGCGCCGAATAAGTTAGCCCCTTAAGACTGCAATTTCTAAACAAAGCACGAACCTGCCCCTCTGACCTTTCCCCTGACCCCCCTGACCCCCCCAATCGCTAAACCCGTCCACATCCTTTGCGTTTCTCTATCCGTTCCTTTAACCACACTGAAGTACCGGCTAATTCCGAAGTCAAATAAAAAAAGTTAGAACCCAGAAGTTCTCGTTCCTTAACTCGTGACGCGCTTTCGAAATTTCCATTAAGAATTTTTATTTTACGAGGTTGCTCTGTATTTTTTTTTTACGTTTTTTTTTATACTGCTTCACACTTCACTGTCCATCCCGCGTCCCGTCGGGCTTCGTTTCCAAGTCAAAGCGTCGTCGGACATAAATTCTTATAAAGTTTAATCCTTCCTAATCCAACGAGAATCAAGAACACGCGTCGAATTGTAAAAAATGGCTGCTGCACCCTCCTGGCGCTTCGTGCATTTATTATGGGATTTTCAGTGAAAGAAGAAACACGTGTCGCGCGCGAAAAAAAGGAAAACAAAGTAAGGGTCTAACACGTGATACATATTGACGATACCACCGTAGGAATATATTTTTTTTTTAAATTGGATAAAAAAATCCGAAAAATCATACTTGCCTCGTGGGCACGGGAGACCACGTGGACCATGTACGGCCCTGTCATAAAAATTAATACATCGGCTGACACAATAAAAATAAATTATATCGCTCATTCGCGATAACGAAAAAAGAAACATCCTTAAAATTCTTTAAACCGCTCCTTAACCCTTTCTAATCTCCCAGCAAAAAGTCGCGTCGTTATCAAAAAAAAAAAAAATGACGTCTTTAGTTTTTCATTGACGTTCAATTTTCCCTATGCCTTGATTACGTTACGCCCCATTGGTCTTCCTCGTGAAATTGAAACGTGTAAATGAAATTGGTTATTTTTTTTATTCTGCTCGGAAGAATTTTTTACCAGCCCCCCTCCTGCCCCCTCCTCGTGCCTGACGAAAATTTCATCCGGCCACCAGCAGCTTCGTTTTCCACTGCGCCAGACCAAAGGCGAATACCGAACGGATACGAAGCCAGACGAAGAGAGACGAAGAGAGACGTCGAGTGTATTTGATGCGACGTGATGCTGACGAAGAGAATCGAAAAAAACTGCTGGAACCTGCCTCGACGTTTTTCCTCGAGTGTCGGTACACCCGGTATAGGAGCTAATCATTCTTCCTGGGGACTTCTGGGGAAAAAGAGTCCTTTGGGTTTTTATCTCTCTCTCTCTCTCTCTCTCTCTCCCCCCATGTACAAAGAAGCCAAACCTGGTCCGCTAGGTATAAGTATGTACATAGGTATAGCTGGACGAATTTATAGAGCCGAATTGGTAGACAATGCCAGGGAAGCCCAGAGACCAACTCTGATATCCATCTTTTACGACAGCGTTCAGATTCAATTTGCTTCTCAATATCAAGCACAGGGTGCCTCCTTTACTCTGCGGCGCATCGGCTTCTTCGATTCTTCTGCTTCCGCATACTCTACTTCTTTTTTTTTTCTTTCCTTTTTTTTTCATCCTTATCATACGTCCTTATTCATCTGTACGTACTGGCTTCGCGTACGTTTCTCAAGCTTCTGCTTTACGTAACCGTCTACTGTATTTCCTTGACTACGGAAATATGACGCTGCTACGGAAATTTCGTTTGATTTTCATCAGGAATCACTGACTACCTCTCTCTCTCTCTCTCTCTCTCTCTCTCTCTCTTTCTCTATCTCTTTCTCTCTTGTCGTTCCATCCTACGGTTCAAGTATGGATTCGGTCGAACGATTTGATCTATGACCTTTTGTCCACGTGATAATACATATATGTAATGTACAATAACATGGGCCAATCAGACCATGAATTAATACGTAATATCACTACATACGATTTTGGCACATGTCTAGCTGGTATTTGACGTTAACTTCAGGCCCCTCGTTGTAGTCGATGAATAAGATGAGGAAAACATTTTTTTTTTGACATTCGTTCGATTTATTTTTCAAGTAAAAACGTTTACGCAGAAGTTCCTTGGTAGAATTGGTTATTTGATATATATATATATATATATATAGATTCAAGGCAATATAGCGATTCCATTCAATCAGCAATCGATTTCTTCAATTTATTGGCCAGGAGAACTTCGGAAGACGTATGGGCGGTTTGCGTTCTGGCTGTCGTTAGTTTGGTTTCGGGGGATGACCGGCTTCAACCCCGAATACCCATGCTTATACCTAATCTTCTTCGCTACCTACGGCATTCGGCGCCATTGCTCGAGGCAAAAGTTTCCTCCTTTTATTTTTCCTATGTAATTTATGAACTCGCTGTCTAGGTAGATATACTATACATTACTGCCCTTATTTGATGATTCGTTATCATTGATCAAACTGAGTCTAGTTTTTTTTTTTTTTTTTAATACCCAAATTCGATGTCCAAATTTAAGGTCCGTTAAAGATTTTTATCGCGAGAGATTTCGAAAAAAAAAAATTTTTTTACTGGACTGTTCCGTATCCGCGCGAAGGGTGGTGATGACTTAAGAAAGTTAAAAATGGAGGAATTCGCGAAATGCGCCGCTAGGACGGGAGAGAGAGGCGTCATGGTGTAGATGCGTGTGTAGTAGAGACAGTGAAAATTGTTTAGAATTTTACAGCCAGGATAGTATCTTGAAACTCTTTAAATAATCCAGCTCACATGGCAAACCCATTTTCTACTTCGTCCGTCTGTCGCTTCCTTGTCGGTTTTCAGATTTTTCGATTTCCAATAAAACAGCACACTCGATTTACGGGTGAATTTCGCGATAATTAAATAAAGATGAAAATCACTGAATGATCGAGCGCACGTGACAGTCCTATTAAAAAATAGATTTAACCATGTATTCTTTATCGTCACCCGGTATCTCTCATTATTTACGAATTCTGTCGATTATTTCCCCGGTCGTCCGTAAAAGTTTTTTTTTTCCTTTTTTTTCCTAACGAAAACTAACTTTTCACCACCCAAAACCATCCTACGAGTTATTACTCGGGACTCGCTAAATACGAACCAAGTAAAAATCCCTAGGGTAACCGAGAAAAAAAAAGGCATACCAACCCCCTAAAGAAAAGTTAAGAAACTAGGCTAAAATACAAGTTGCAATCAGCCCAAGGAGATTTACTCCTCCTGGACCAAGTCCACGCTCAATTTCCTCGGCCTAACAAAATTTCCAGGCTTTTCGTAGTCCTCGTGGAGGAGGGTGGCCCTCGTACGCGAGGGGTCGCTCCTGACCGTATGGGCGTTAGGTGCGACAGTCCACCGGAAATGACGTTCCGGTCGTAGAAAAGACGGACAGACACCGTACATACACTATACACATACTCAGAGTCAAATTAATGTCCCGATATCCTAGTGAGTCGAAAGTGCCTATGAGGGGGACAGGGAGGGGGTGGCAGAATCCAAGTAGGAAAAAAGTACAAGGGACGGTAGAGTCTCGAAAAAAAAAAAAAAGTATAGCAAGCGAAATATAATAATAAGAGGCCGCGTGCGCGAATCGGCCGGAAGCCGAGTCGGTCGAACGACACCCCAGAGAATAAAAACAGTAATATCGGGGGCAGCATTATGCTGGGCCCTGCCGGCCTCACAATGGTTATTGTCTGGCATGGCGAAGGCATGAATATTTTGTTGTGTTCCGCGCGGATGTAATCTTTTCCTGCTGAAAACGGTTGGCTATAGGGATACAAGGGGGGGGTTGCTGGTGGATGGTTTGCCGAGTGTGGGGGTGCAAGGGGGTGGAGGGTGAAACAGAGAGGCGAAGGGGTGGTTGAAGTATAATATCCTTCCTGCCAAGGATTCTCCCCCCCCCCCGCCATCCCCCTTCTTCCTGGTCTCCTTCTACGTCTCTTCGTACTTCTTGCGCTTCCTCGCTACGATCACCAGGAAAACCTTCCAGAAGCTTCCAGCAGCGTCTACCGTCGCTGTGCAGGCGTCCTGACTAGCCAGGGATCCAAATAGGGGTTGGACTCCACGTGCTATTTTATAGTGACAGGCGCTACCTTTTCGGGGGGGGGGGGCGACTCGAATTTTCTCGTGAGCCACGAAGTGTCATGCACACGGAATGCGATTTGGATAAATGAATATGGCCAGTTTTTTTTTTTTTTTTTTTTTTTTTTTTAAAGGTATAACACGCTTGGAGATGATGGGGTCGCGTTCGTTGGTCAGCCTGTTGCGATTACGAGTAGTTTAGAATTTGGTTTAAATTGAGCGCGAATGAAACGTGTGGCGCGGTGCAGGTACTTGGGTAAAAGTTTTTTTTTTTCTGGTACGGTAAATTTTGAGGGGTTATGGGGACGGGATTGGGGAGGGGGGCGTGGGGTGACTTTTACTACGGCACGAAACACGTAATCGCTTATACCAGGAACTGTTGCGTATGTAACAGTGGAGTGAGACGGGAAAATCGTGCGCGGAATTCGTTTGCGTTTTAATGGCTGCCACGATTCTGTGCTTGGGAGAGAGAGAGAGAGAGAGAGAGGAGGGGAGAGATAACATACAGTCGCTGTGATTAGGTGGTATTACGTAGGTGATAGCAGAAACAACCCTTGCCGAAAAATTCCCTAGGGGTCATGGGTCGGATCCAATTGCGTGAGCCGTAACGAATTTTCCACCGTATGCTCGCCCGAGCGTCGCGACGCGCGTTTTGCCATGACGTCACTGAATTTCATCCCTTGCACAATATTTTTTAACAGTGACTACGAATTACAAAAAATATAAAAAATTTTCGAATGATTTCTTCGACTGCGTAAGAATCAAATTTGTCGCGGGATAAAATTAGGTTTTTTTTTTTCTCCTTCAAAATATCTACTTTGCACTCTCGTTGAGACTGATCACCCGGTAGATTGTTCCACTAATGTTACAACAATTCAGATGGAATTCCTATGATCTCTTGACTGACGAAAACGTCAAAGAGAAAGCATACGAGGGAATCGAGAAGAGTGTATACATATAGCGTGTAAGAACCGCGTGCGTGTATTGATCCTCGGGCAGAGAGAGAGAGAGAGAGAGAGAGAGAGAGAGAGAGAGTAGTCGTGGGAGAGAGAAGGAGAGAGCGAAAAGGGAGCGAAGAGAGCTGTGGGTGAGGTTAGCCACGCGTTGGAGGGGGAGGCCAGGGGAATTGCAAGGGGGTTGTCATTCCGCGACATACATATTTGCATGCGAGGCTACCGAGAACCCCCTTTCCCATTTCCTTTTCCTATGTATGTACAGCCCTGCCTATAGTCACGAGCGAATACTATATACCCACCCTATACCGTTACCCAGTATATCCCCTGCCAACTGAAATTCCACTCTCCTCCCTCACTTTTCACCACCTCGTGGAACAAGATCGCTCGTAAAAAAAAAAAAAAGAAAAAAACCAAAGACCGAGCTAACCGAACCTCACCAATCCAACACGCTCGGATGACTCTTGCTAGGGATTTATCAGCGGGTTATTCTACGCTGTACGTCTATGGTCTAGGGTTTTTTTTTTCTCTTCAACTTCTTACTCCGACATATGCAAAGCGAGTTTATCTGCAACTGTACGAAGACGCGCCGTACGCTTGAATCGCGACACCCGGTACATGACCGCGCGCTGCACTGTAGATTTCCTTGATTCTAAAGATTTTTCGGATTGTCCGCACGACGCTAAAAAAACTGACGACGTCTAGTGAAAATTTTTTCAAAATTCCGAATCTCCGGACGACTCGTGACATTCTCTCTGGTCCTTTCTTTTTTGTACTTTTTTTTTCTACGTCGACCTTTAACGCTCGTCTCTCGTACATAATCGCGTTAGCCGTCAGGCCTGTTCGATAAGGTCGAATCGACGTGCCCGACGAATATCGATATTCCCCCGGAATATCGTTATCCGATACCTTGCCGAATAACTGGGACGGTACTTTCTGACTTTTGCCTAGGGGGTGGATGAAATTCACGTGGAATCAAGTATTCCGCGACGAAGGGTCCGCGGGGGGTGGAAATGGTGACGCAAATCGTGGCCGTCGGGGGTCGTTAGACTCGCAAATCATAAAAACGATCTTAAAATTTTGTGTAATCGTTCATACGATATTCCTCTTATTCGACTCTCCTCCAAACTTAACCTAGCTTTTACCCTCTACGTACCTTTTTGAGGGTGCCCCCCCCCCGCTCCCCTGTCACAGCCACCCCCCCCCCCTTCCCTAACTACCTAAACCTCTCGTTATTCCACAAGATTTAAATAATATTCACTTTAACAGATTTTAAAACGAGTTTCATTATTTTTCTCGTTTCCACGGTAATTTGTGTCCTACAGGGAAATACATTTTACACCCTCGGAGAGACAACCCTAAAAGCGTTTTCGTTCTCGATTTTTATGGTTCTTTTTTTTTTCCTTCTTTTTCTTTCCACCCTCCCGTCCAATTGGAATATCTGCTTCCGCTATCGAATTGTTTTTCTACGATCTGCAATATTTCTGGCAAATTAAACGGCCGGTCTTAATTAAAGATCATATCCCTGTATATACAGCAACAGGGTGGAACGAAACAGTATGCATAAAAAAATTATTCGTAATTTACAAATCGATGAATAATTTATTGGTTTCCAATCGAATTTTCATTCTTCAGTTAAGACTGATGTCAATTTTTTTTTTTTTTTTTACACGGTAAGAGAATAGTTGATTATTTTTTATATTTGATACTAAGAAATTTTAATACTTCTCGATAATTATCTGCTTCATTTTGCGTGTATATGTGTGTGTGTGTATAAAGTTCGTTTAAGTCCCAAGTCACTTCAGGAAGGATTTGCCCTTATCGCGCGGAAACTACCACTTGGAAATCTGCCGTAAGCGACAGGCAGGGACCAGGAGGAGTCGTGCCGCGGAAAACGTTCGCGGGATTTGCGAGAGCCGTTTCGCATGAGAGACCCTTATCAGCCGAGCCATAATCGGTACAGGATGACTATAAGATTAATAAAGTATTTTTCATTAAGATGCGTGAGAGCGAGAGAGAGAGAGAGAGAGAAAGAGAGAGAGAGAGAGAGAGAGAGAGAGAGAGAGAGAGAGAGAGAGATTCTTCATGGTCTCTAGATGATCTCTAACCTTGTCTTTCTCATGGTAGGTAGATCCAAAAATATCCCAGACAAAATTCGAAAACAATAATGTACCCGTGCATTTGTTATCAGGACTGTACCAAAAGATGACGATGACGATGAAACTTTGAAAAATCGTCAAGTTGACGAAAACGGTACAGTCGAGGACGCCCCCCCCCCCCCCTTTATCCAACAGGTGAAAATTCAATTGTATCAAAAACGTGCAGCAGCTATAATGACGAAGAAAAAACGTTGGGCGGCGCTGGGGCGGCAGAGGGGGGATGAATAAAAAAATGAAAGGGTCGCTTGCATAACGTAACGAGTCCGTTTTGCACCTCTCGATTAATTGGCTATTCTTTCCTTGAGCTAATTATTTTTCACATCGGTAACCTACCCCTGCCGTCACTCCCCCCTTTGTCCTCCCCCACTTCTGTTTGACGGGGGTTGTGCTCTATAGTTGCCCGACACTTTTCAATTAACCGTGGGTTTCGTTCGTCCCGGTGAAAAGCGTTAGTTAAAAACGTAACATCATAGCCCGAGTGGCTTGTTGGGGACGGCGTCGGCGTCGGCGTCGGCGTCGGCGTCGGCGTCGGCGTCGGCGTCGGCGTCGCTCTTGTAAATAGCAGCAACAATGTTGGACGCCTAACAACGTGCACTCGCGTGCGCGCTTTAGGACGAAATAAAAAAGGAAAATTGAGTGAGGGGGCAGGGGGGGGGGAGGGACATACGGTAAGATAAAAAAAATCTTGACGATGGAAATTCGGCGGTGCTAGAAATTCTTTCCCGGTGACAAATATAACGTCGAGGAAAAAAAAATGTTAGCAATTCGCGAACAGGTTCCGAACGCAGTAATGGTGTCGCAAAATTTTTCAGACTCTTCCTCCGTCGTGGCTGTTTCTGGGAATATTTTTTTTTTCTCTTCCTTCTCCTATACAATTGAAAGGAGCTTCCGCGCCCGGTAAGGAGGGATAATAATTTTTGAGAGCAGTGCTGGCTCATTGCTCCTTTTTAAGGGAGTCGCTCCCAAGGGCGCGTTTCCCAACGTCGTTAGTTTCCCCTGGAGGAGGTAAAAGGAGGGAGAAGAAAAAAGGGAAAAAGGAAAAACGTCAAAAGCAAAGCCCCACGTGCAACCACTATATTTTTATTAGACGACTCAAAGAATGCGCCAAGTTTGCCCTGATGAGGAGGGATAAAAAGAGGAAGAAAAAAAAAAAGAAAAAATTCCTTTCCTCGGTTGATCAAATAATTTACGTTTATATTGGAGGATTGCTGCACGGGGATTCCTCGTTTACGTCATAATGACGTATAAATGCAGGTGCAATACAGTAAATGCCAAGCCCACAAAAATGCAATAGTAATGGGATTTCCTAAACTCAGGTTGACCCAGTGCAACGATGATGCAGCTGCAAGTCTGTATAGAGAGACGAATGGTAAGAGGGGGTTAACCAGGGGGCAGGTCGGTAGCTCTGTAGCTATTAAGAAAAAAGCAGGTATATGTATATCTATAGATGCTCCATCTACTACAGTGGGTCGTCGGGTCGTCGGGGCAAAAAACCCGGGTATTTCTGATTCCCGTATTTTCGAAGGTGGCGTCGAGCGATTCAAGCGCGATTCATCAATTGGTGACCTTGTTAGCGCAGCATTGCGGAAAGAGGCTCCCGTGACGGTACTTGAGGTTCGTCCGCGGGGAATCGGGCAGCCCGAACAGGGACGGACGGAAAGTGCGAGAACAGTAGTCGGGAATGGCCGAGAGTAAACCGGGAGTAAACCGGGAGTTACGAGAACGTCGGAGCAGTCCGGTTGAGTCATTGTCCTGTTATTCTCATGCCCTCTTTGAGCGGTAATAATGCTCGGGGGTCCTTTGTCGCTTCTGCGCATCCCTGCTCGCTGCTCCCCCGTGTCCCTACAGCTTGACCCTTGACATCCTGGAGGATTACCTTGAAAACAGGTATGGGTATAGTACACCTAGACTATATCTGTATGTATATATATATATATATTAGTGACGTAACCCGAGCCCAAAACTACCTGAAGAATTAGTCAAATTTTTGGATCTGTCACAGGGATTTAGGGTAGCGAGGTGATTAGAATAGTGGATAACGAAGTCTGATAAGATGAGACTGATTCGATAGTAATACGGTTGGAATGTAAAAAAAAAAATATTGAAGATTTTTTTCCCCGTGTCAAAGGACCGACGATGATCATCTTGGGAGGTTCCGACCTCCCCTGGTTGAATTTCTCTGCTGGAAGTTCTTCGGGGTAATCTAGATCAGACAAGGTCTTGGTCGACGTCGTCTTGAGTTTGATTCGTCAGTTGGTACTACGAAGTTAGGTGCTCGGTGCAGTGGAGACTGGTTCATCGCGAAGGTATAAAAGGCTGGAAGATGGTGGACCTGGAAGAGGAGGATAAGAAACAGGATGAGGAGGAAGATGAGGATAAGGAGACGCGGACGAGGATGAGGGTCGTTTGATGGGGAATAGCGACCACGGCGCCCCGACGAGAGACACAACTGGGCCAATCGATAGCAGAGCCCAGTGCCGTCTGAAGCGGGGGTGTTCAGGGGTTCTCGGTCGGAGGTGAACTGGGAGGTGGAGGAGAGAGAGAGAGAGAGAGAGAGAGAGAGACGCAGAGAACTCGTGGCGCCACGATCGCCGAACTAAAATCCGGCCTGCGCAGAATCCCTCAGTGTTCACGTCGCTATGTCCCTCCTGACAAGTGAAAATTTTTCCTTTTACAAAAAATCAAGTTTTCAGCCCAAAACTTGACTCCTACGTCCCGATAACCAGTGGACCAGTGTCGATCTTTGCTATTGTCTTTTTTCTTTTAAACCTTCACGAACAGTTCGTAACGATAAGCTCACCTGACGCGAGGCGTCCGTTCAGGTGTCGCACCTCTACCCTATCTGCTTCCCTGTCTGCCTCTACGAACTCCCTAACCTCTGTCCTCTCTAACCTACCCTCGCTGTAACCCACCACCCATCCGGCCCCCTTCCGGATACGTCATACAGTTTGTTTACATGAAGTAATTAATGCGTTTACGTGAGAATGGATGTGGGTGACGTCACTGTGCTCAGATCATCCTAGTACCTGGTCCATTTGGGAGACCCGAAAATCTTTGGGCCAAGGAGTGACGTGTCATCTCGGACGCAGCCAACGATGCATCAGTACTATACCCAGGAGGACATAGACCGTGTCGGTGAGTCTTCGGATTGGAAAGGAACACGTTTTCGATCGGATATTATTATTTTTTTTTTTTTTTTCATCCTATTATTATACGAACAAACGAGCCTTTAGTTCGAGCTTTGGGATCGCGACGACCATTCATCCCCTTATCCAATTCGCCGAGAGTCTGCGTGGAGCTTCTGAAAACAGCGTGGGGTAGTCTCCTTTCGTAATTATAAACATGGCCGCCAGGAGACTATTCATTTATTTATTTAATTAGTCTCTCCTGCGCACGTCCCACCAACCCCCCCTCGTCTCTCCTATACATTTTTTAACAAAAGCTGCACGTGAAAGGCACTACGGATATAATATCAGTTTTTATTTTATTCCTGGGAATACGAGGAGCGACTTGAGGGTAGTGTCTGGATAGTTTATACGGGTTAACGGCGAATAATAAAAAAAAGCAATCGCGTGTGAAGTAAAAAAAAATTTGCGATTTAAAAAGATGATTTTTTTTCTTTCTCAAACGTCTCTGGTGGGTGACAAAGTCGGCTTTGGCTTCCGTGGGTATATACCCGGTGGCCTTTTTGATTGGCGCACGAATCGTCGATATTTCTCGAAGACGAGTCCTCGAGATTTTTATTCAATTGACGAAGTCATCGGAGTTTCAGGAACCCAGGGAGACAATGCTCGGGGATACGGGGTTGTTTTAATTTTCATTAGGGATCAAGCGAAATAATAGTGGGTGAGTGCAATTGAAAAAAAAAAAAAAATTCTAAGAGAAAAATCCCGTCTCTGTCAGCTCGTGCACCGCGGGGTCGGTAAAGGGGTGAGATCGCGATTCTCTTTCACGGGTAATTTCAATGAATGGCAATGGAATTAATAGGGAGTAGGTTAGACCGGACGTGCGAATGCGATATATACATATATATATATATATATATCGAGAGAGAGAGAGAGAGAGAGAGAGAGAGAGAGAGAGAGAGAGAAAATCTGATGCGGCTCCTGTAAGATAAAAAGCGAAGAAACGAGAGAGTGCGAGTGAAACAGCCTGTGTATAAGGGGGGTTGGGACGGGGGGGGGTGGCATTGTACGGGAAACAATGCAGGGTCGTGCATTGTAGCTTAAGGTCCTCGTAAGCAAATTAGAATGGCGCACGTGGCTCGCATAAGTCGCGGGGTTGTCTGTCTGCTGGCGCAGGGCTTTGGATTTGTAAGCCACCCGGGGTTGGGTCGGGGGGGTTAGGGGGGCCACAGGGGCGCATGGTGCAAACCCAACTGAGAGTTTCTGTTTGGCCCCGTAGGCACGGACACATCGGCAATTACGCCACTTTATTGCCGGGGTTACGTGTCGCCTATGAAATTAATGCAAGTCCACCCCTTACGCCCAAAACTGACCCCTCCGAACCCCAGGACTGGCTTTTCAGCCCTCAGACCCAGAGTCACCCCGAAAACAGACAACTTGACTCTGAGGCTACTGCTTTCTTTCTTTCTACCACCATTACCTCTCTGCCATGTGACTCTGGAGCCATTAAATTTGTTTAATGCCACGTTGGCAGCACTGTCGAAATTATTTATTTTCATGATAAAAATACCTGTTAAATGTACCGTTGATTGATATTTATCAAATTTTTTTTTTTTTTTTTTATTTATTGCTGCCCGATTGTACCTTGAGTGACGTAATATCTTGCGTCATTGAATTATAAGGGGTGTATCGTAATGGCGTAGCGGGTAATTGAATTATTGTTGTTGTTACGGTACTTGCTGAGGTCTGGTTCAAATCCGGAGGGGGGGCGCCCCCCCTTTTGGAGTAATGACCATGTGGATTTTAGACAGACGTTGGTAATGAAATTTTACCCCCTCCTAATCCTGTAACAGGAATTTTTGGTCTGGCTTAAGGGATGGTTGATTTGATTTTTGAAGGATTAATATATATCAGCGAAATGGGGATGATTGTGAGGGGGTGTGGAGAGGGGGTAGGTAAGCTCTGACAAATATTGAAAATCTCCTTAGAACGGGGTATCAGAAATTTTGCGAGAATCGCAGAAAACAACGTGGGCAAATATAGCAAAAGGGTTAAGATTCCTATCTGAAATGAAATTACGGCAGCGCCTAGGTAAACAGTGCCGCAATTTCGTCTTTATTTATACAAGGGTTGTCCAGGCCTCCCCTCTCCCCCATCCAGACTCACCCCTTTACGCACAGATCCCTATCAAACGGCAGTTAACGTCGACTTTTCGAAAGCAGTTTACATTTGGAAAAAGAATTAAGTCCAAAATCCCAAAACGCTTGTCTAATAAATTTTGTGAAATCTGCAGGGGCTCCCATTGCTTATTCACCCTCCGAAATGATTTTCACTAGAGAAAATCACACGTAATGGATACACACCCTGTATATACTCTTAAACACGATATAGTAATACACGTATGAAATCCCCTAGGCCAGAGATATCGTCGTTCTCTTCGCTACGATAAATCGAATCGATCGGAGGGTTGGCTGCTAAGGGATGTCGCATAAATCGGGATTGAAATTATACAAAAAAAAAAAAAAATTCAAAAATTCAGGTGAAAATATTGGGAGACACGTGTGACAGCTCCGATACTCCCCAATGACCAGGATGAAAAATTTTTACATAGAAACGTTGTGCACTACTCATGTGATAAAATTTTTTTTTTATATTTATAAGGGTTGGTATCCGTATCGTATCTTTTAGAAGACACCCGAGACCGCGTCACGTGGATTCCACCTTAGCTCTCGAGACTGACGAGGAAAGGGGTAGTTTTTATATTAAGAATACGCAATTAACGTTTTTATCATCCCTCCGGCATATGGGTCGCAACGGAGGGCTGGTGAACATTGCGCAGTCATTATTTCATTGAATTACGTAATAAATAAAGAGTCTTCTTCCAACAAGCCCGCAGAGGCTGACTCGTGGCTACGTTAACGATAGGCTAACGGTTACGGTTACGGTTACGGTTTCCTCTCCCTTGACTCTTTCTCTATCTCTCTCTCTCTCTCTCTCTTTCTCTCTCTCTCTCTCTCTCTCTCTCTCTCTCTCTCTCTCTTGCTCTCTCTACCTGTCTTATCCAATGTTTTGACCCACTCGCTCTAACCCCTGCCCGTTCCTCCGATCCGCCCTCTTTTTATTTCCTCCTTACAGCCAGGCCGCACACCCACGGATGATTCAACCATTTCAATTGGAGTTTCGCTTCGTTCGCATCGAAATTCCACAGTCAGACAAAAAGCATTTTCACGATATTTGTCCCCCGCCGATTGAACGGTCTGCTTAATATCGCGTTCCTGCGCTCCAGGAGGAGGAGGATTGTTAGGATAATTTCAAAGATCCTTTTTCTAGCCTGCCAATCCTCCCTAAGAAATTTCTTTTCGTTTCCACTGTACGTTCCTTTTTTCCCCCCCTTACGCACCGCGAGACTCGATGTACGCTCGAACGGATATAACGGGTGAAAAAAAATTATGAGATCGATACCAATTTAAAATTTCTGTCTCGCAATAATCATCCCTTGAGAAATATTTATATACGTAAGATTCAAGTGTACAACGTATCCCTTTTCAATGGGATAATCGTAAAATCTGCGAACGAAAAAAAAAAAAAAAAAAATCTCACGGTTTCATTACCCGTACGTAAGACGCGTCTGCGCTAGATAGATATAAGCCTTAAGTGGATAAAAGTCGATTGTAGTCGGACGCGAAGCTGTTCGTCTTTCCAATATCTCCAAGTGGTCGGGTCGTTTAGCGAGATGAAAAAATAGTTGGTCTATAAAAGAGACAAGGGTTGGAGGGGGGGGGGGTGGAAGGGGGGGTCGTGCCTTAGGGTTTAGTCGTATATATTTTTAAGGGATAGGTGTAGATGGGCTGTGTAACGTTAAGGGTGGTTCGAGTACCTCATATATACCTTATTCGACGTAACTTGTATCGGATACCGGAAAAGTAGCAACAGGCTATACAGTACGGGTCATATATTTCATTGTCCAAAGTTGGTAGGACTGTGGACGTAGATATTACAAGCAATCGGGTACCCGTGAATTTTCATGAAAGCGACGCATTTTACACAGTGCCCTATATATGTACACGTGTATAACAATTATGAAGTATGGCTGACACCAACCTCCATATAGTCCATATGCACAGGGTGCCCGTCGAGTTGATGTAGAAAACTGGGTTCAACTCGATTTCCCGTTAAAATGGTCCGCGCTAATAAGAATTACCTGGAACAAAAGCGTCCACGGTGAAATACGTTACGTGACGTAAATGCACAATTCGTTACTCGGTCGGCTACTGGCGTTGCCGTTGCCACTGATGCACATGCAAAAGCCCAGGGGCGAAATACGATTTAACCCTGTCGAAATTTCCCCTTTATTCAACATTGATCGTGTATATATGTATATATATATATATATATATATATATTTCGTGTATATATTCGTGTATATATACATATATATTTGTGCCATTTTGATTCTTGCTTCTGACAAAGATGACAAAAAAAATGTGCAAAGTCGCCTTTTTTTAGGGGGGGTCATCTACGATTCCCCACGTTAGGTACGGCCCTGAAAAGTTCTCTAGGACCTCTAGGATTCCTCATGAGGAACTAACGACGGACTTATGGGAAATCATTTGGAAGGATGGCATTCGCATCTCGACGTCGTTAACTTAACGACAGCGGGCTATCACGATTAATATTAATATGGCAGCGTGACGTTAGCGTCCCGACGCCCCCCACCATGAATCTATCAGTTTTAGGTTAATTGCACGTTAACGATAATGGGGGCATTCTAGCGGACACGTGCTCTCTGTGGGTTAGGTTGGCAGGAACTGTGGTTAAAAAAAATGATACGCTTGTCCGAGTATCGTTGGTTTCGATGAAGATTTCAATGTTCATTATATTAATTTAACGTTCTGAAGTTTTGCGAGTTCCGGGCTCGCCAGGCGGCGACTCGTGTGTAAATTAGCGGGTGGCGCCCCCCTCCCCCCTCCGGTAAGCAGAGGTCGATTCCGGGTTACCGCGTCGAAGGGCTACAGAAGTAATCTGGACGTGGGCCAGGAGCTAATTCCCGCAGTTTGAGTTGATGAAGAGAACGAGACTGTTCCAGCACGAAGCTAGTTAAACTCGAGCCACTTCTATTTCCGGTTTGTAGCTAATAGCGGCCGCTAGGCGCGCGACCTGCATTACCGACACTCCGGTCGTCGGGCTCCTTTTCCTGTATATCCAAACCTCCTAAGCACGTCTATTCGTTGAAAGTATCAACTTTCGTCCGCGATTCTCCAGGCTTGATCGCTTCGGCGATTACCCCAAATCCAGAAAGTGCAATTCGTTGGGATCGTTACGGGGAACCGGCCGGGCCTTTACGCCTGATCTATGGGCCAACCGATATACGTCCTAGGAATAGCCTTATGGCTGTTCATAGAAAGTCCCTAGACTCTATCCAAGACGTCAAAATTCCCTAGGGAAAATGATACCAGGACATTTGACGTCCATTAGGATGCTTATACAAATTGCTGGAAGGAGTCCAGTCAGCCAGCCTTCTAACTGCCGGAAGAGCCCGTGGATCCTCGTGGTCTTCGGGTACCGGAAATGGCTTTGCAAAAAAATGGGAGGGGGGAGGATGCTCGCGGGTCCATCTCGTTAGTAAAATGGCGGTTCCTTGAATTCTCTCTATCTATCGTTATATCGTCGATCTACGTCGTGGATAGAATTGTCGACGTTATCTTGTTGTCGAACGATTTATGGAAGGGGTGGGACTTCTCCGCTACCCTCACGGAGTCCGGATTCTCTCTTGCCTAAAAGCAATCTGTCGGTAGGAAAAAAAAAAAAAAAAAACGATACCGACTAATCCGACATCCGGTATATATATATCCTATAAGTGATATGGATCGATAACAGGAAAGTATCCACGTTGCTAATACGTTCCTTGATACGTATCCGCCATTTTATCTTGACGGTATTAACGATAATAACTGACGTATGTATACCGGGTGGCGCGCCGAGAACTCATTTCTATTCCCGGTCACGTGTACGTTCGAGAATTAATCCTCCCTGTCGATTTTCTCATGGCTACCATTCGTCTGCCAATACCTGTCGTGGCTTCCTGTCACGCGCTTTATCGTGTGCGCTCGCCTTTGCGAGATGTCAAAATAAGCTGCTGACAGGAGCTCATGAAATTTTTACATTGACACTTCCACGTGGGAGTCTGATGTCACGGAGTTTTTTTTTTTTTTTCACTTCACATTTTCATTATGTATCCAATGACGCAACGTTGTCGCGTTAATTGCTGGTGCCGTAACTGCTTTCATGAATTATTTTACAAAATTAAATTATCGACAGGTATTGTTTACTACGTTATACTTTATCATTGGGATATTTTGCAAAATATTTTTTTTTAATAAACCATTTTTTGTTTTGAGATCGTAGATATTAATATTTTTTTAGAGTAAACATTCATTTTATCCACTCTATGTGGCTTCTGATTATAACTGTTTTATATGAAAATATGGTATGTTCGGAAACGAAGGCAGAAAACAATTTTTTTAAAAATGTTTTTGAACTTCAGTGGGCGCGGAAGATTTCGTTATCAAATTCCTTGCCGAGTGTGGGCGTTAGGGTTATTTTAAGATGAACTTTCATTTTTTTTCAGTGGAATTATGAAATTTTTTTAAACTATAAATGACCCACCCTGTATATTTATATGCTAGGTGTCACGATATATTTTACCTCTTTGTTTCTCTAAATTTGGAAATACTCGTCCCGTCTGTCTCTCTCTCTCTCTCTCTCTCTTTTTCTCTCGTGTGTTTGGTTATTGTTCTTTTTCTCTCTTGCTTTATTTACCTGACGCTCGAACGCTCCTAAACCAGACTACCAAACCAAAACCGATTGCCGGGGCCCCTTTCGCCAATTTATTTGCAATACGCTCGTTGTACTTTTTACGATGCAGCCTTCGTGCGCGTCTGTTCGTAGGACAACAAAGGACGCCGAGCTGGCCCGAAAATTCCTAACAGGATGGAATCGTTTACGTGTTTCCGTCAAACAATGAAATTCAGGACGCATGGAAACTGCAAGAACATTGTTACTATGGCAAAAAAGGGGATTGGTCCTCTCGTAGGACAAAGAGTGACAGGTGCGCGTGGGTTATCGTTAAATTTCAATGTAACAAAAAAAATTTTGAAAAAATTCTCAAATTTCACCCACGCAATCTATCGGTCTCTATGCCGATGAAGGGTATTCGGGACTAAGCCGATTTTGTGATTGAAAAAAGAAAAAAAAAGAATTGAAGAAAAAGAAAGAAGGCAATTTATCCCCAGGGAAGAAACACTCGAGCTTCTCGAGAAAATCAGTGCAGGTAAACGAGGCGGCACGTAGGAGGAAGAGATTTTTGAAAGTGGACGTCTGTTGGTATGAAGCTGAATCAGGCGGTGTCGCGCCTGCGTCCTGTAGTTTGGTTGACTTAAAACGAAGAGAGAAAAAAAGAGGCTGGACCAGAGTGAGAGAATGAGAAAGTAAGGATTTCAAGGGGGGAAAGGTAGAAAGTACCCAAGGCATTGGAGAGAATGAGTATACGAATGGGGAGGGTGGAGGGAGGTGGTAGGTCGGTAGTAAAGAAGGAAGGAAGGAAGGAAGGAAGGAAAGGTAGGCTGGTTCGAGCTAAGGGATGAAGAGGGATGAAGAGGGATGAAGAGGGGGTGGCGTGTATCTCCCAAGGGATGAAAACGTAGCCGATGCGCTCTGGAGATTCTCTGGCCGGCGGCCAAACATCCAACAAGCAAGAAAACCTCCACTCGATTCTATCCACTTCGCCCTACCTGTCCCTCTCCTACCCTTGGAGCTGATCTCCCTTCTACCCTTAGAGTCGATCTCCCTTCTACCCTTAGAGTCGAACTGCCTTCTACCCTTGGAGCCGATCTCGCTCCTACCCTTAGAGCCGATCCCCATCGTAACTCCTGAAGGGTGCGTCCTAACGATATATATAGGTACCAATAGCCTGGTGCTTTCTCCTGTCTACGTAAGACTAGCTTTCTGTGATTACAGAGCGTCGCGACGCTGGCGTCTGGCCGTACGAAAATATTCCGAATTTTCGTTCGCATCCCTTATTTGTTTGGTTATTATTTACGTCTATAAGCTTTGCCTAACTAAACTCGATTCTTTTTCCTTTCACGCCTGTTATCTTAACCCTTTAAGTTTCGTCTGGGGTCGAAAGTTCATCCCTGAGGTTTTACACTCGGGCAAACTAATTGCTGGCTTTCTTAAGTTTTATAACTTTGGAAAATTTTGCAGTCGATGTGTTTGTGGTTTTTTTTTTTTGGTTAAAAAATTTGAATCAATTCCTTCAATTACTTATCAGACTCGCTGCTGGACCTTTTTTTAAGGGTTGAAAATCTTAGCCCACCTTCGTTTTATCACTCGAGCGTACCTGACCGCCATCTTTCTATATCGGATCGATACACTTTTTATACACTCTCGCAAGAAAATAGCGGTCCAACCTCGATCTCCTGACTTCTTCACTGGATCTTACGATCATCCAGCTTGAAAGCAGGAATAGGGCTCCCTCGTGTTATGACATCGAACTTCTCATAAATAATAACACACTGAGAACGACGTCTAGATATATTTCGTTGCCTCTGGTCTTACGAGGGAGACAAGTTTTCTTTTTTTTTTCCTGTTTTTTTTTTTTACCGCACTCCGTCCCTTCGATAATCACCTATATGTATACAGCGACCGAGTGTATAAATTGCGTACGATATGAATATACGTCTATGAAATGAGGGTTCGAGTCCGTGCTATTTATATAGCACGGACACGAACCGCGCACGTATAACCGGACGAATATATGAAAAACCTGTTACTATTATCAGAACTGACAGAGGGAGATTTAAAAAGAGCAATCGCAAATTCTGCAATTTTCGAAATGGCTTCGGCACGAATTGAATTTGATATTTTTGCGGTCTTTCTTTTTTCAAAAATATCACTCTAGACGTGGACGGATCGTGCAGCTTTATTAAAGTAACAGGTGTCCCGGCTGCGAGAGACTGTCCGTTACCGTTATCGTTATCGTTACGCCGCCCGTGACAAGTGTCCGTAATTGTCAGCAACTTTTGCCCTCCCCCCGCCCCCTCTTGACATTTCCCCCCTCCCTTTCCTCCCCTCTGCCGAACCTGGACCAGCCAATAAAGTATGCAGACTTGACGAGTCCACGTATCGTCGTACAAAAGCTTGTAAAGCTCTCGTCGAAACCCATTACGACGTCGATACGTCGACGCCGGGCGTCGTTAATGTTTTTAGACTTAAGACCAAACTTTAAAAAAAATTTTCTTTAATGAACATTCACAGTGATCGTAACGAATCAATGGTAACACAGACACCTGTACCTTAAAGCCCCGTGATTTACTTTGCTCCCAATAATTAAACCTCCAACCGTTATTCGCGTCGTTCCAATGAATTCTCGCCCAAAAAATTTCGAGTTATCAAAAAACCGGGCCAAACAGCCCAGACAGCAGCCATGTTTCCGTTTTTCCCGATTACTCTCGAAATCTGAAACTCCAAGTAGCAGCCCACGAGGCTCGCACCGTCCCAGAATAATGTCTGCCTGTTTTTCAAAAAATTCAAAGGAACCCAAACCTAACCTCCAAAGAAAACCTGGTTAATTTCCAACCCAGTTTTGAAAGCCTCAACCGATCTCGCCCAGTGTCTTACACGCGTTACCGAACCGCCGTACATTTCAACAATCAATTTCAATTTTGAACGGTGGTTGATGCGATTACCCGTAAATTATCATCAGTCGCCTTGAAAAATGTCCGGCTGACTTATTTAATGGCCTCGTAACTTCTGTTGCAGAATACTTGATGACCGGAAGTCCACGAAGCTACCCGGCAAGATCACCAGGCGTCGCCTCGACCCCCACAGTGACTAGGTGAGTCGATATCCTCCTCAACTTTTATCTTAACCCAAAGTAAGGAGCCAGGGACGCACAGTGGAAAAGCCTCTCGGGCTTTCATCGCAGTTGCAAACTGTTTTGAATCCCAGCGAATTAGGAGCGTCGTTACGGACCTCAGCTACCTCCCCTCTCGCCCTCCCCTACCTCCCCTACCTCCCCTACTTTGCTCCTCGTACTGCGCCGCCAACCTCTTGTCCAACCTCTGCCTAACTCGACTCGTAAGAGAGCTTGAACTTTGCCGGAAAGTTCCCTGGCGCGATCCTTGTTTTACGAGCGGCTTTAAATCCGAAGCCTTATCCCTAGATTGGGTTACTATGCGAAGGGGAGGGGGGGGGGCCTGCCTTGACTTTTCAGACTCTTTTTTTTACATTTCCTTCTCTCGAATCGATACGGTGTACGGACTATATCGAGGAGGGGAGGAGTGGGGGTGTACGATAATTGAAACAAAAAATGAGTAGACTGGAGCGGTGAATTTAATATATTTTTTTATGCCTTGATTTAAGAAAAAAAAAAAATTATCAGGCTTATCTTTATCGAATGGGTTTATTTGTGCCTATTGATTCGAGAGCATGAGGAAGGAAGGGGTTATCTATAAAAAGAAATTGATAGTCCCACGTGATCTCGTACGTCCTTATTTTTTATTCTGTTGGTCGGTACTTGGATTTTTTTTGGGATAAAAAAATGAAATGTCGATAGAGACAAATAAATGGCATTTAAGGAAGGTACCGTGTTTTTCGATAGTTGAAGGGGTTTTTTTTTTCTTCTTAGTGGCTACCGAGGGGAGCAAAGACACTGTTTACGTCTGGCATTGAATCAGCCGTTTCTACTTAACCGTTTAGACGGCACTTTGGGCTTCTCTTAGTGCCACAGTGAAAATTGCTTCTTTGAGTGTACTGGGAGGTCAGACCTTGCGTCATTGTCGGATGCGTAAGACAGGCGTAAACTGTAGGACGGTAATCAACGTGTGTTAACTGTACCTTTAATGGGATTAGGATATATTGGATTTAAGTGACGTTTTATGGAGTCAATCGGGATGAAACGAGGTGATTGAAGTCGTAAGATTTACGTGATGTTGAACGATAGGGAACTGATAACAGAATAAATGTTGATAACGTTGAAAACATTTTTTTTCATCTTACAGAATCACTGATGCACGGTCGTCTGATTTTTTTTTTATACATTTCTGTGTAAGATTCTCGAAAAAAAAAATGCAAAAAAAAAGTAAGAGGAAAATCAAAAAAATATTAAAGGACATAGTTTTAAGGGTTTTTATACATATATGAGTGTGTGGATTGTTTGCGTGTCTCTGATTAGGTCTTACAACGGATTTTCGTCTCAAATGAAAATTTCATTATTATTCCCAAGATCGAGATTGAGATAAAGAATATATATATATATATATATATATATATATATAGCCGATTGGAGCCTTCTGTAAATTCTTAGAGCAGAATCCCTCTTTGTAGGTGACGAAAAAGAAAGACGATCGAAAGTAGAGTGCGGTTCTTGCGGAGGTAAAACTTTTTGAGAATCTAAATGAATCGGGCTGCTGCCAGGAGTTGAAATAACCGAGTTGGTGCTAAGGACGAAGAGGGGGGATAGAGGGGGGGGCAGGGGGCAGGGTGAGGGGAGGGACGGTGGTCCGTAAGTACAGAGGGAAGAAGTCTACACTAAAGATGTTCCAATTCAAATGAGACGAACTTTTAAAATATTTAGAATGTTGAACAGCACCCCTTCGAAGCTTTTTGCTAGGTGGGGGGTTGGCAAGGGTGAAGGGTACCCCCCCCCCCTCCTCTCCCTTTTCGTCCTTATTCATTCTGTTGAACCTCCCCTGATTCACCACCCCCTTCCACGAGAACGTCTCTTAGACCCCCCCTCCCTCCCCCTGTTAACTTCGAAATTTCAATCCACCACCCTTTGGTAGCACAATTTTTTTTTTTTTTTTAATTTTCACACCTCACGTCCATCGTCTCCTTTCACTCTGCGGCGGGGGGGGGG
>JARQSW010000616.1:974177-990042 GCA_030142375.1 Calameuta pallipes | reverse complement strand
GAGAGAGAGAGAGAGAGAGAGAGAGAGAGAGAGAGAGAGAGAGAGAGAGAGAGAGAGAGAGAGAGAGAAAGAGAGGGCAAGAAAGACTGTGTGTAAAAGCGGTAGAGGGAGAGATTGTGGCAAAGAGAATGCAACGTGAAGAAGAGGCGCATGGTAACGGGCGACGTAGCACGGATGGTATGGATGGCGAGGATGGCGAGGATGGCGAAGATGCCTTGATAGCCTCTGCATTCCCGAAGTTCGTAACATGCAAAACCACAGCAGCGCCCTTAGAGTGAACGAGTCTTCGATCTGAAGTCACTCATTCCCCCCGCTGCTCCATTCCGATTCGGTCCTCTCCCGATGGATACGTAAATACAAGCTGAGCTCTCCTCCGCTAAGAGTAAATCCCTGGACATGGATTCCTGACGCTCCTGGTGACTCGACAGAAACACTAACGAGAAATTCCGCATACACGAAGCGTGAGTCTCCTTCGCGCGGATAACCAAAGAGGTCAGGAAATCCAATGGGGAAAAATGGGGTCCTGGTCACTGGGTCCACGATGATGGATAAGCATAATAAGATCCACCCGGGAGTCCGCACACCTAAAGACACCCAAGGCAAATATGTTAACGATCCCTTTGCAAGGAGACTACCCGCCGGCAAAACCAGGGAGCAAAGGCCATTTGGAATGCATAGGAAGTGAGAAAGCGATACCTGAGGAGCATGGATCAGGGGAGCAACGTCCCTCTCTCTTTCTCTATTTCTCTCTCACCGTTACTCCTCTAAGAAGGAATTATTAGGACTATCTTGAAAGGGCGAGAGGCCTCGCAGGACCCTGGACCCCCTGCCGTGTACACCAAGCAGCACACAGGTACGAACAGGTACGAGCCGATAGGCGCCTGCAAAAAGCAGTTGGCATCATGCTCTTCGAGGGACCCTTTGTTCCCTTACATACCATATGGTATGTATGTTGCTGCTGTGGAGGTTATAGGATTGGTATGCCTTCTCCCGCGGTATATATGTATAGCTATGGATGAAGGACCGACTGGTCTCAACTTGTTTCTGGACCGTTCTCGTCCTCGGGCCCTGCGAAATTTTTAATGGCATCTCACCCCGGCGCCCTCACCAGAGATAGATTGATCATTGGAACAGCCTCCTCTGGCACGCTTCTCTTATGCCTAGGTGCACATGCACTTATAGTAGATATACAGAACCATTCGAGCTCAAGCTCACTCGAGCAAAAGCGATTTCAAAGCGATCACTTGACAGCTGTCAAATCTGACACTTCGGCCGAATGGATCTGTAAACCTCGTGTATACAGGTATTTCCAAGTGATTCAACAATGACTGACCTTCTCCTCCAACGCTGGACCATCCTCCATGGCGTGCATTATTGCATCAGAGATGTGTGTGTCCAGCTGTCTCATGGCCCTCTCAGTGTTTAGTTCCAGAACGTTGGTAGGACCATCCACAGCCACTACAAGACGTTCCACGGTGTCGACGTAGCCCGACCAGGCGAGGTCGATGTCGGATGCTGGTTGAGTCAGACACCCTCTATATAAATGAGAATATTATACTGGTCTTGTTATTCTCATGGGGATTTGATACCTCCTAGCTCTTCAGAATGCATATATATATATATGTATATATATTATCATAGGCACCTCATTACGTTGGTGCACAGACTAGCGCAGGGTTGGACCTCCTTAGTGATAGCTTTACACTTAGGACAGTACGTCATCTTCAGAAGAGCATCGTCGCAGGCTTCCTGATGGGGACTCGATCCAGAAAACAGCACGGTGTCCGTCTTATCCAAGACCGTTTTACCAAGATCCAATGCCTGTATCAGTACCCGGGTGGCTTCGAGACTCTTCGCCATAGACACTGATATCTGATTAGGAATATCACCGAACGGCTTGATCCTATCGACAATCTCATATAGACAACTCTTGAACTTGGGACTGAAGTCTTGCTGATGCGGATTCACCGCGTGATGATAAGCTATGGGGAAGAGCTTCGTGAAGAACTCGGAAAAACGTTCCTTCAGCATCGACCTGGTGAGTGGTTGTTCCAGGTTGACAGGGGTATTACTAGGTGCTACGTAGTCTACCATCGCCTGATAGAGGGCCTTGATGGATGGTCTGCTCTGAACAGCCATGGACCGGTACACTTGGTTGAAAAGATTCAGCGTCTTGTTCTCCGATTGTCTGGCCAATGACGTCATGGAGTCTGCAGACAAAAAATATATATATATAAATCTCAGGCCAATGAGAGTTTGGGTCTCTAGCCACTGGGGGGAGACGGGGGGGGGGAGGAGGAGAATGAGTCGCACGACCGGAAGTCGTTTGGAGTCCCTATGAAAGGCTAACGAGATGATAATAATTTAGACTGTACCAGAGGCACCATGTGATGTCAGTATTCCAGGTGATGACGAGTATAGAACCTGCAGGCCTCCATTGAGCTTAATGCGATCAGAATTCTATAAAGAGGCGAAGCACGTTCCTGTTAAGCCATCTGACGTTATCCGACTTGCTCTCGTATTGCCACAAGAAATATCCAAGAGCGAGACTCAGGATTGTCCGAGTTACCCAGTTTTCTGTTAGTACCCACCGGGTGTACCTTGGATACTCCGATACTGGTATTACAGGTAGAACTGGTGGGATTGGCAAGAGGGAAAAGACCGGAAAGCGCCATGGAAACGGGACTCCGTGTCTTCCTGAGATCGGACAAGTGAACTGGTCTCTCTGGGTCACGTTATCGCTATCAGTGTTACACGTCTGGTTAAACACGAACCAGTGAGTTAGACCAGGTAAAACGACGTGGGCTGTACACCCTGGATAATTTTCAAAGTACACAACGGGCACCAAGAGAAATTCAGAAAATTTTTCATGGCGCTAGAAAGCATCCTCTCTTTTCACAATGAAGACGGTACTCCCCTACGAGTTCCTCTTGAATGGAGAACCATAAAAGGTTATGTACTCGTTTTCTCACACTTACGCGCGTCGACGCACACAGAAACACGAGGGAACATTTTCAGGACCAATTTACTCCAGAATCCCAAGAGGGATCCCATTGAGGTAAGAAGATTTTTTGTAAAATGACGAAGCGAGAAGATATATATATATATTATATTAGGTATATATATAAATATATATATATTATATACCTAATAGTATCTAAGAGCATACGAGGAAAGAAAAGGACCGAAGCGTGAGCAAAGGTCGAGGGACAAAAAAAGAGAGAGAGAGAAATAGTCCGAAAAAAAAAGGGGAGAAGACTACGATAGATGCTTTTCTCACTATTTTTCACGGTGTATATGTATATATCCATTCTAGTAATTCTCCCTATATAAGGATATCAAGGAATTCCAGAGGGATTCACCGAGAAGGTTATAGTCTCTCACGATGTCGAAGGTGTCGTCGCGGTTATATACCACCCTCCGTAGGGTTCCCACCCGTAGTTAGGTACCTGGAGGAGGTAGCGCGAGGCCCGGAATCGCCTGGGCCCCGAAGCTTCTGCATTCCACAGCGGTCATTTTATTTTAGCGCCACCGTGTGTGGGAGAGAGAAGACCCTGCAGCAGACAGTATACAGACGCTACGTGGTATGGATGTGTAGGACGTGTTTCTTCGGTCGAATGGTCTTGTTGGTGCTAGTGATGGTTATGGTGGTTGTGTCGATGCCGTCAGCGGTGGTGGTGGTTATGGCGAGAGAAGGATAAGGTGAGAGGGATGTAAAAGGTACGTGGGAACTGTACCACGTTGAGGCCTGGCAGGGCCGCACACGCCCGGCGTTCTTCGACTCCGTAGGGATAAAAAGTATAATTAAGTTTCAGTGGAGAGAGGGGGGGGGGGGGGAGAAAAAATAAAAATGAAAACGTACAAGAGGACTACGGAGTGAGGTAGAAAAGAAATGACAGAGATAGCAAGAAGTATGAGAGAGAGAGAGAGAGAGAGGAAAATGGTGGACAGGGCCCAACTGAAAGCGTGTACAGACCTGGCCGAGTCGATAAGCGGAAGGAATAGAGCCACCACGAGCACGCGAGCTAAACGACCCTCTACATACATATATCTCTAGGCATCCTCAGCCATCTCAAACGTTATTCAGGTCTATTCAAACGGCCACTACACTCCATTCAATGGCTGCGTCTTCTTTGCCAGAGTTATACCAGCCAGACGAACTCTCGCGACGATTACCTGTACGATTATCGCGCGCCTCGGTTCAAATACCCTGACGTCATCGGCGCACGTGTTCTCAACTACGCTCTTCGGCATTTCTATTTCCTTAGTCTCCATCACGCTTAAAGGCAGCAAATAGCCATTCAAAGAATGGCTAACCGCATCAACGCTCGTAGCTGACTTTTACCATATTGCTCGAGCGAGATTGTAAATGACTTCCCTTTCCTGCCGGTACGTTCATCCAGACGTGCCTTAATCCGTAGATGTCTTGTATGCTCGCCATAGACTAAGCGAAGAGAGGCGAAACACGATGCAATATATATGCACCGTACACGTGCACGTGCATTATATTTTCCCTCTCTCTCTCTCTCTCTCTCCCTCTCTCACCAAGAAGCCAAGTCAGTCTACAGCCACTGCCCCGTACAGCTCAACAGCCCGCGAATACGTGACACTTGATCGCGTATCGCCATAGGCCGTACGCGAGTACTGCCAGGCACTTCCCGACCCATGCATACGGCCATCTATATAAATGCACACACTTTGTGCATACTGTATACAGGGCGTACCAGACAATTCAGCTATCCCACGACAAAGCAAATGTCCTCTCGAGATGTTGACGAAAAAGAAGAGTCTAAAAAGGAATAAAAAAAAACGACCCAATTAAATTACCACGTAATTAACCTCAATGGCTCTCGAGTACTTTTTTTTACCCTTCTTCCTCAAGGATCCAATACCGACTCGAGTGTGTCTCTCTACGCCACCACTACAGACCGAATAACAAAGACGGATCCAGCACGCGCAAGAGACAGTACCGACCGTACAGCATAGTATAGTACATATAGCTCTTTTCTAATCAGTCGACTTTAAACCGTCCGTATGACGTGCTGCACAGCCTATACATCGGATTAGTCGTCGAGCAGTCTGCCTGCGTATTCCTGGCGTCTCTGCGGTCTGCTCGCTCACTCGCAAGTCGAAGTCAACGGCTTACAGTCCTGTTTACCAGAAACGGCCAGAAGCGACATAGAGGCACGTAAGAACGATTCGCAGTCATCGCAATGACGATATGTCGCGTCGCAATACCAAACTCGGATAACGCTCGAGATATCCAATTGCGACTTTACAAGATGAGAGCCCGCGCTCCCCTTTGGCGATAGCGTCGACGAACGCATTCGCACGGTATTAAAATAGACACGCGTATCTCCCTGTACGAGGATCCACGCGTCTGCCAACTAACCGCGGAGGAAGCCACGCGGCGGAATGTTTTCGCGAGGTTTGTGCGATACGTTGAGGCTACGGGGATTTCGAGTTTATGGTATATCGTGGCCGGCGGGCCACGGGGCTTCTGCCCCTACGTCGACGATCGGCACCGCCTCGTTCCACGCTGGCCCGAGTTACGGGACGCTTCGGATATCGTCGTACTCGATTTACGGGGTGACGAGCTCCGTGATAAAGAGAAGAAAAAAAATATACATATACAACAGAATGACTGTGAGAGGAAGATACGGTACGAGGAATTTATATAGTCATGCAAATTATTCATCGTACTTCGAAGATTTCGCCGAAGCAAAGAGGGGGGGAGGGCGAGGGGGAACTGGGTCGCGGATGAGCGCTCTATTTTTAATAGAGTCTTCAGAGAAGAGCGTTACAACAGCTCGAGCCTGGATACCCACCGCCGTTTCCTACAGTTACCGACCATCCATCTCTTGGATCCGAACGGTCAGACTGACGAGGAAGCGTGCCAGGATCGCCTCTAGGATCTCTCGGTCTGAACCAGACTGCTGGGTAACCCTACAGAGTTCTCAGGCATAGCTGTTTACGCGTGTATACAAACACTATGTGTATATATATATACACATACATTAGATGCATTCACGTAACCCTGGTAGAGACGTGCGTATAGGTAGAACGTACCGGAAGGAAGAGACGTGGAAGAGGCTCTTCCCCAAGGTCCATTATCGATGGTCCAGGTTAGAGTGGCGTATCGTATCGGCCACGTTCGGCTCGAGTGTTTTTGAGTGCTCCGATAGAATGAGTACGTACGTGCCGGTGGGTATAATATAGTATACAGAGCCAAGGAGAATGAGTGAGTGAGTGAGTGAACGTTCCCTCTTGAAGCTCTGAGGATTGGCTCGTACTCAATCTCCACTCCGCGGGAGAGGTTCAAGAGTTTTGAGTGAAGGCGAAATAGAGAGAGAGAGAGAGAGAGAGAGAGAAAGAGAGAAACGTCGAGTACAAAAAAAAGAAGAGAGAAAAGAAGAAAACAAGCGTAGGGCGTTGAGTTTGTCGTTCGGCCACCAGGATGCGACTTCCCCTGGTCCGAGACACCCGGTGACAGTCTCACTGGTGTAGTACAATAGAGCCCTGGTTTGCTAGAGAGCGCGTTAGACACAGCCACGAGTACACACTGTATAATACCATCCCGGGTGTCCTCGGATATCGTCGCCGAGTCATTGGACCCAGAAACGCGTTAAAGGTTTAATAGAGCAGCAAACGCGTTCCGCTCTGGCAGTAACGCTCTGTCTCATTTCCAAGTTGAGTCTCGCGACGTTATACTTACCGAACGAATGTCGGCATTGCTAGCAAGCATGACGAGTGCCGTTCTCGAATTCGATAAGGAGACCGTTCGAGGATAATGCCAATCGGGTACAACGCAGAGGTACACGTCACGTAAATGTCAAACTTCTTTAGAAAATGAAGTTTAGTCACTCGTCTGACTTCTTGCTCGTCACTTATTCCGTTATGGGATCAATAAGCATTGCGGTTGTCTGCTATTGTAAGAAAAGATAGAGAGAGTGGGAGAGAGAGAGAGAGAGAGAGAGCGAGAAAGAACAAAGAGACGCAGATCTCCCGTCCTCGAATACTAATATATAACTCAACGCAGTGTCGTTCAAGGAGTCCGCAGACTCTTCGATAGAAGCATCGAGAAGAGTCGCTATGTAATTCATCGAGAGACGTGCTCCGTCGTGAAACATTGGCATTCGGTGTCGTCCGCCATCTTCTTCGTAAGTCCTTAGCGCTGTACTAGAGTGGAGTTAAGGACGCGTAAACAAACAAATAAGAGTGACACACTCGTATCCAATGCATAATTCCGTCTGCGTATCGAGACGTCGCAGCCAAAGGATCCCTGAACGCGTATTGCGAGTAGCTACTGTGAGGCGAATGCTCGTCGATCCCTCGTAGAATCTATAGCGAGACGAGGATAGATTCCGAGGTGAACAGTTAGAGTCAATAGAAAATTCCCATTTATTGTCCAGCAATCGTTGGCTCGTTCCTCATCCGACAATTACATTAAGATTCGTAAGACCTGTGACTCGTGGATTGTTGTTGCCACTGTGCTATCCGAACGGGCAAGCTTCTTTCATCGATGAAAGCGAAATCGGATTCCACGCTGCTGAAATTCTTACCGATCGGCCTCGCGCTATGCATATCGGCCGGTTTAAAAAAAGTTTCACGATTTCATCGGCATGTTTATCCGGGTACGGCATCGTGTTGAAAGTATGGCAAGTTTCGATAAGCACGAGGTACGTGTTGCAGGTAGAGTATCACCGGGATTTCGGTACTGTGGACGCGTTTCCACTGGGCTCGAGAGCCACAAACCGCACGAGCCCGTATCGCCTAATATAGCAATGAGGAGTTGCATTGAGAGATGCATCTTCGAATATGCTTGCATTGAATTTCGGGGGAGTTTCGGTACCGACGTATACGAGTACGTGTTACGTTAGGCCAGTGGTGCCGAACGTGTCCATATACGGCGAGATGCCGCTGAGAAAGCTAACCGGCACGACGTCCTCCTCCTCCTCCTCCTCCTACTCCTCCGTCTCCTTGGCTTTGTAGGACCCGACCTGGACCTGCAGTACGAAACTGGTAGGTGCACTTCACCAATACGTGCATCGGATATTGATCAGCTCGTGGATAGGACGTGTGTGTGCGCGCGTGTGTATGTATCTCAGAATTTCGAGGACGTGGGAACAGGAGGAAGTGGTGCCTACGGATATAAGAATACATGGAGGTTATGCGAGGAGGATACGTAGATAGCAATGCCAACGAGGGAATGACGTGCCGATATTCGTTTTGGCAAGCGTGCGAATATCACTTGTGGTTATGTGTACCAGAAGAAGAGGTCCGGAGCCAGTAAAGTTTTTACGTGGACTGGTGGGAGACCTTTTGCCATACGATGATGGAGACGACCATGGTTATTCTTGAAATAACATTCTATTTCTCTCTCACTCTCTCTCTCTCTCTCTCTCTCATCCCCCCCCCCCTCTTCCTCTTTCTGTTTCACTCTTGGGAACTGTACACTCTACTTCGAGAGGTATTGGAAGAGAGCTCTCAAGAGAAATTGGACCAACGGCAAAGAGAACAGGTAACGTCGTCGCGAGTCACCGCGACGCCTCCCGTTGGGCTGACCGACGCCTTCTATTCTTATACTTTGAAGGGTCGTGGCGCGTGATTGCGAGGGAGAACAAGAACGAAGAAGAGAATGCCTTTAGAGAGGAAGTGAGTGAGTGAGAGAGGTATGGATGGAGTAAGACAGAGAGAAAGAGAGTAAGAACGATAGAGAATAAGTATTGGAGTGTAAGAAGAAAAACGTAAGAGTTTGCCCGAATTAGAAACGATCTATTTCTATTTAGTTTTACGAATTCTCTCTTTCTTTTTCTTCTCAGAGCGTTCCTTCACTACAATTCCTCTCTCGTCCGATGTCCAACAGTGAATAAGATTCTATTGTGCTCCATTCTTCTTTTACACGCGTGTACGCATTATATACCATATAACCATCTCGTATGGCTCTTGTTCGCCAAGACAGGAGATCTACGTAAGAATAAGTGAAGAGAATCAAGGAGCAAAAGACAAGGACTCACCCCTCAATGCGTCCGCAGTGATGGCGAGTAAACCCTGAAGACTTCTACTGTGATCATGTATCAGGTCGTGAAAATCCGACCTAGCCTGCTGTCTGATCCGCTCCTCGGTCTTTGGGTCGCAGCAGTTTCCGCCGCAGATTGCTAGAAAAAAAATTCGAAAAACAAAAGGTTATTGGTAGGTCTAGTTTATTGCAGAAGAAAATTATCGGCCACCGTGTAGAAAACCAAGGAACAGAAAGATACGTACGTACAGATGCAGACACATGGTATCTGACATACACCACTAATGCATAACCTCCAAGATCCTTGAACCTAATACATAAATACAAGGATACCACGGGACGAGCTGTGACATTCGTTAGATTTATTTGACTTGTACCTAATACAGGAATTACGTTACGGATCATTAGGTTAAGTCCTGCTTCTCTCCCTACGACTCGATCTCGCTGACACTAACTCTCGCTCTCTACGACGCACATCCCGGATGGAGGTGAAGGTCGCATTAGGGTAGCTCATAGGCGCTACACATATTTACAACGTGACATGCTAAACAGCTTGATATTCTTTAGTCGGCGTTAAAGTCTAAAAGAACGAGAAAGAAACAATTACTCGAAACGATCCGTCATACCGGCCAGCAGTCAGCCGCCATATTGTTTCGTATTACCCAGACACGACTAGAAGCAAAAAGAGTGAAAATAAATTAACAAATGATCCGACTCAAATTTAATACCATATAATACCTACAGTCACTCTCGGCGCAGGAGTAAGTACGCCAGTCCTCGTATTCTGGGAAGGCCAGTGTACAAGGTAAATAAATTATTATTTCGGTAACAGCAACGGCCTGTATAAGTTTAAGACGCCTTGGTTAATATCATGGCTGCTTCCTCGGTGGGAGATATGTAAACACACCTTGTCGGCGGTACTTCCGATTCTCCAACGCCAATAAACCACGTCGTATTACAGGCTGCATCGTGTGCAGAGGGAAAGAGAAAAATTGTCTTCGCCAGTGGCATATAGCCATACATGGCTAATGTAGAACGCATGCCAATATATGTATGTATATACGGCCAAGAGGAAGTCATAGCAGGATGTAGGCACTACGATGAGAAAGGATATTATAAATCATCGGGAAAGAAAGAAAAATATATGAACTATCTTGTAAGTATGTACCTCATATCGTAGATACCTTAACGTACCAGTACTAGTACCTACTATTCTTCGCCATGCCGGTCTTATGCTATCTTACCAAGTTAACCTGAGTGCGTATTAATCCACGCGTCACTTATCGGTTCCTATCGCGGCCCCGGTTTCTATACACGTGTATCGTGTCTCCCTAGGTACGTCACTACGTGTTCCTCGCTCAGGAGGTACGTGCACGGAATAGCATAGAGAATATTCAACGTACGCCTAAGTCCAGCAGAAAAACTTATCCGTATCCCTAACGGCCGTTTTCAAAAGAAAAATTCGAGGTACATACGTAATACACCCTTAGCGATTCATATTCACTTGGTTACTGTGGAATCTATCTACAATAGTATTTATGCTAACGCCCGCGTGGAATAAGGTGACAGGCCTATCGAAATCGAAGTATAAAAGAGAAATATAACATAGTCAGTTTTATGGACGATCGAATGGGAATTACTGTATTTTAGGGTTAGGTCTTTCTCTACGAGGGATTTCAGGGAGGTCTTCTCCTGGTATAAAACTATATAAATCCTTTATCTCTTTGTTCTTTTAGCCTCCCTCTTTTTCCTATTCATTTTCACCCTGTCAAAAGGACTTGAAACTTTATCCAATGAGACTTCGTCTCGCTGAGGATTCTTCGTATTCTTCGCAAATTCTGATGCGGTCTACCGCCAACACCTTTAAATCAGCGTACCCAGTTAACGCGCCATTCTTGAGATACGATCGTCTTGATTATTGAGGTTTATCTCGATCAGAACGATATTATCAGTGTGATGGCACCATACCAAGTACGTATAAATACAGCATAGTAGTAGGTGTACTAGGTGATAATATTAGATACGATTACCTGCTCTTAAGCGATACTATTCACCAGTGATTTTAAGGTACGGGTCTTTGACACGCGACGACCCTTTACTACATCGAGATTCCTGGTCAAGTTTAGGACACGCTTCTGCTCACTTACATTAAATAAGACTCCTGTTGACAGGATAGAGTAACTTGGGGAGACTAGTTCTCACGAGGTGGAATTCACGACACGTGCCCGAGGTGGATGCTTGAAATTACCTCCTCCTGGTTCCTACTAATTATTACCGTCACCGCCATTAAGTACTCTCATTTATCTAAACACCGTGGATTATTATACCAGTCAACACAGTCCACAGCACCCATAATTACTGGGCCAATCGAGTAATACGTATCCTAACTTCAGGAATAATCTATCCTTGACATTTTTACTTCAAGATTAATAGTCTGCATCTGCCGTACAGTGACCTGGTCCTGACAATTATTCATGACCAAGTGCTCAGTACAGTACATGCTCCAAACCATGAGATGGAGTGGACGAATAAGTAAGCAAAGTTTCACCTTACTTTTCTCAACATCCTCAAGGCTTTTGATGAACCCAAGGGCTATGTTCTTGCTAACGAAGAACGGCCTCACTGCCTCACAATCTTCGTTCGAGTCAAGGGACCTCGTGCGAGCGCCTCCAAGGCACAGGGCACATACTACAATCACAAACGCCGCGAGAGCCACAGGTGAACGACCGTCTATTATCATTTTGGCGAGCGAATCGTCGCGTTAGCTTCGCACTGGCACTATAATCCGTTCTCCGTATTCTCCTCAAGCACTTTACTCCCACCTCTGAGGCTGCACGAGGAGGACTAACAGAGTCATGAACTGTAGTGAATACGGCTGCTGGGACCGCTGCTGTCAGTCGGCAGTGATATTTCGCTACGCGAGATACATTTGGCTGATTTGGGATGTGCCGCACAAACACACACACACACCCACTCACCCACGCACGCATGCACCTAGTGCACCTCGCCGATGGCTCGAAGCAACTGGCCAACTGGGATCTCGATACAGACACCGAGACTCGCTAGACCTTCGGGTTTTACTTCGGTTCACTTCGGTCTCCCGCTTATTCAGCTATACTATCGCCATCTAGTGGGATAATCTTTAAAGCATACTGGTATTTGGTGACGTAGTACACGGTAGGGATTCTCAGCCCTCATAAGAAACCGGCTACATGGGAATCGCGTGATACTCCTAGAAGCGACACGTGTACCAGCTGCTATCATAAATCTATTAGCTGTCAAGCACTGCATGCAGTTCCCGTGGGATATCTGGTTGATCATTGTTATGTTACCCTATTACATTGTTATACAAGTAGAAAAAGTTTATTGACATTGCTCTTGTACAAAGTGATTCACTTTGTGTAAACTATACAATACTATTAGATGAAGGTGATTTGCGTCCTGGCCTGATTCACTTGCCAGACGTTCAGCTCCTCGTACTCTTCTATACACTGGTCGACCTGATCAGGTTTAAAACCCTTGCTAGTGCAACGCTCTAATATGGCAGAGACTTTGACAGTCTTATGATCCCCTGCGAGGTCTCTGATTAGTGCGAATATCTGGTCTGATGGTGTCTGCATGCGAGTAACTTGTGCTTCTGAATGATTGATCGATGATTTCGACATTTCGATTAAACGAATAGCTTCGATCACGTCATCCTTTTCTGTCACGTTTGATAAACGCAGTCGTGCCAGGGCAGTAGACAGGCGTATCACTGCTAGGAGGTTCCTGGGCGAGGTGAAGGTCCTGTCGAAGCCATTACGAGCTTCTTTTCGCATGTCCACGTATGCAGCTGATGGATACGAATATACTTAGAATTGTTTTTTATATTCTAGATAAATACGTTTTATAAAAAGCTCTATACACTTACAGACTATCATATCTGTCAGATCTTCAGTAATCACAGGCTCCTTTTTCTTGCACAGCGCTATGTACTTCCTCATAAGATTCATATCAAGCGCTTTAGTTTCTGTAGGCGGCTGTGCGCAATGCCGATGCACATAAGTTATGTGTTGCGCCAATCTGTAACAGTCGACACGTTCCACTTCCCGTTACGTTTTTATTTCTTTATTTTATGACTGTACCAGGACGATGAAGAAGTGTACTACTTGCCTGAGATCGTTATCCCGGTCGGCCCTGTCTTGAATCAGCCAGAGTAGATCAAAGCGGGAAAGTAAAGCAGCGGGAAGCTGGATATTCTGCTCGACGGATCTTTTTGGATTGTATCGGCCATAGGCGGGATTTGCAGCAGCTAAGATAGAGACTCTTGCATTCAGGGTTGTCATTATACCAGCCTTGGCTATGGAGATAGTCTGCTGCTCCATGACCTCGTGAATGGCGGTTCTGTCTGAATCTGCCATCTTGTCGAATTCGTCAATACAGCAGACACCTCGATCGGCTAGGACCAAAGCACCTCCTTCGAGAACCATCTCACCGGTTAATGGATCTTTCAGGACTGCTGCAGTTAAACCTACTCCCGAGGAACCACGTCCTGTCGTGTACTGGGATCTTGGTGCTAATCTCGTTATGAATGAGAGTAACTGGGATTTTGCTACTCCAGGATCACCCATTAGGCAAATATTGATGTTTCCTATTTTAATAAAGGAATACATGTAGTACATCTTTTTTTTTTCATTATTCTTAGTGATACATACCCCTGATTTTTATGTCGGTCGTTTTTCGGTTTGTACCGCCCACCAGGAGTAACAGTAAGGCCTTCTTCACATCTTCTAATCCATAGATTTCAGGAGCCAATGAACAAGCTAATTTCGTGTAGAAGTCGTCCTCGGATAACTGCGCCATTTCCTCGTCGGTCAATTCACCAGAAGCTTCATCCTCCGTTTGAGTGTTGTTCAGGCAGACGATTCTCTTTACAAGGATGGATAAGTTTTACTTTATGAGGGAAGGGTTTTATATTTAATTGAAATTAGACTGATTAGTGTTATCTTTACATGCGCGTCCAGGTATGTCTCACTTAGCAGACCGGCCATCAGTTGTCTGAATCCTGTTCTAGTCAAAGGTAGGAATATCCCAGTAACATTAACATGATCACCAGGAAGGCATTGACGAGTTACTTCACCACGGCAGAAAATGGTCAGGGATCTGGGAATATGACCGACAGGCACTTGATCGCTCTGTAATAAAATTATATAAATTGAAAAATTTTTCTAAAAAGAACAATCATAATCTTAGAGACTTACGTGTTCTTGCAACTTAATTTCCTGGAACTTTACAAATTTTGAGCCTTTTGTTTGCATATATAATCGACCACCAGATTTATTGACGCGACAATCATCACCAGGACACATTTGTAGTGGCAGGAAGCTCATTGATTGGACCTGTTACGTAGTTGTAATTAGAATATGATTGTACAGTATAAATTTAAGGACAGTGATTCTTACTGGTTGATATGTCTCTGCACCACATTGATCACAACTGTAAGTGGCTACTACCATCATGGGTTTAACTTCAGTACACCTAGTGACTATTCCACGCACAGTCACTAGTTTACCAATCTGTTCTGCTTTTATGTCGCGTACGGAGAGTGGCTTGGATGCATCAAAATTATGAAAATATACTTCGCTGTAAACGAAAACATGAAACTATATATTTTGGAGCAATTATAAAAAACAAATTACTTACAATCGTCTCATTAACTCAGGAGCATATTTTCTTCTAGGATCCTGTTGATCTCCAGGATGTCTATTACGCGATTCCATCATCAATCGATGCTCGATATAAATATCTAAAGCATCCTTAGCTGGTACAGGATGCTCTTTAAAATCAGGCAAAATCTCCTGGACCAGCTAAAATTCCAAAAAGTATAAATATTGAATCTGGAATATTATTTCTATAAAGATCAATACCTCAGCAACAAGATTGACATATCGTCTCGTGTTATGAGAAATTGCATTTGCTAAATCATCATCGAAATCCTCAACATCGTCCAGATCAATGTTGAAAGCTACTTGCTCCCTGTGCGCAATCTTGGTTAATTGTGTCCTATACTTAAAAAACTTCTGACCAGTCTTATCATCCATCTTAACGTATTCAGTAAAGAAAGTCTTCAATTGTTCTAAAACAAAAACAATTATTGATAAATGTATCTTAAATATTATTTAATGAAGTAAATATTATGCAAGATTTGTCTCAAAACCATATAGGATTTTCATTTATTAGTAGTGCTTACCTTTATCCTTTACATAATCTCTCATGCCTTTCCCAGTCATTGTTAATTTATATTCTAACTAAATCTCTTGTAACAAGTATCAAGAATATTCCTGGTATTGTTTAGCAAAAACAGTTGTTTAGGTTCTTCAGTGCAAAATTATTCCCGCGTAAATTTACTCTATTTTTGAGCACGAACCATATAATATTTAGATAACCGATGAAAGCAGCAAGAACCAGAGATGAGTAGGGAGATGCACAACCCTCCGGTTTCAGGCGATACCAAAAGCATGGCGCTAAATCGTAGCGGCGAGTCCAGGAGTAGGATTTTGTGATCATCGTCTCCGTCGATAAAGCATATCCCGTCGTAGCAGAGTTGAACGTGATCACGAACGTATAGCTTGGCGGGCAGAGAACCGTCGGGAAGTTAGCGTGGGAAAATAAAGATTTATGTTTATATGCCTATATAAAGAGACCACGCTGGGTCCACCATATTCGTTTTTGGGGTGGCATTTTAGGAGGAGTGGTCCGATTTAATTGGGGCTAGGCGCGTTCGACAGCTCTTAAAAAGTCCAAAATTCTGGTATATAATAAGTTGAGGTTATCATCACAGGTGACTGAGAACGAGTGTGGTGGACC
>JARQSW010000616.1:808527-974077 GCA_030142375.1 Calameuta pallipes | reverse complement strand
GTTATCATTACAGGTGACTGAGAACGAGTGTGGTGGACCTAGGTCCACCACAGATCTGGGTCCACCACACTAGTTTTTGGGTGGCATTTTAAGAGGAGTGGTCCGATTTAATTGGGACTAGGCGCGTTCGACAGCTCTTAAAAAGTCCAAAATTCTGGTATATAATAAGTTGTGGTTATCATCACAGGTGATTGAGAACGAGTGTGGTGGACCCAGCTTGGTGTTTTTATATAGGCATATAAATATAAATCTTTATTTTTCCACGCTAACTTCCCGACGGTTCTCTGCCCGCCAAGCTATATGTTTGTGATCACGTTCAACTCGGCTACGACGGGATATGCATTATCGACGGAGGCGATGTTCATAAAATCCTACTTTTGGACTCACCGCTACGATTTAGCGCCATGCTTTTGGTATCGCCTAAAACCGGAGCGTTGTGCATCTCCCTACTAAGGTTCGTGAGGCGCCATTTTAAAGCAGACGGACTCAATTGGAATCAAGGCTCGTGACGTCACAGGTAGTATACAAATTCGCACGTGTACCGAAGTTACATAGAGGCATAGATTGTTGTGAAAAATATATATATTTATTAAGAATGGGTAAGGCAAAGAAACTTAAAGCATCCAAGGGTGAGACAAAAGCACCCAAAATTGGATTAGCTGATCAAATGGAAGATGATAAATTGGCTAAGATGAAAAATCGAAAAAAAATTCGAGTCCGTAAGGATGAGGACGAAGAGGTTGGTAATTTGAGGATATATAAATAATAAGAAAAATACTAAGTCGTATTCTATCGAATAATGTTTATTATAAGTTCGTAGACCCAAGTCTATCAAAGAGGATTCTGTCTCAAGCGCGGCGGCAGCAACAAGAAATAGAAGAGGAAAATGGCTTTGGGGAATCGTCAAAGTCTGTTAAGAAACCTATTGCCAAATTAGGCCCTGATGACAGTGATGATGACCAACAATCTAGTGAAGATGAAATGTCTGGAGACAATTACTACGAGAATATTGAAATTGATGAAGAGGATGAACGCGCATTAGAAATGTTCATGAGCAGAGATAATGCACCAACAAGAACCCTGGCTGATATTATAATGGAGAAACTAACTGAAAAGAAAACAGAGATTCAAACACAATTCTCTGATGTTGGTTCTTTACAGATGCAGGATTTGGATCCTAGAGTAAAAAACATGTATGAAGGTGTGAGAGACGTTTTGGCAAAGTACCGCAGTGGTAAACTGCCAAAAGCATTCAAAATTATACCAAGTTTAAAAAATTGGGAGCAAATTTTGTATATAACAGATCCTCCCAAATGGTCTGCAGCAGCGATGTATCAAGCTACTCGAATATTTGCTTCAAATTTAAAGGAGAAAATGGCACAGAGATTTTATAATTTAGTTCTCTTGCCGCGAATAAGAGATGATTTAGCAGAGTACAAGAGGCTCAATTTCCATTTGTATCAAGCTGTTAGAAAAGCTCTGTTTAAACCTGGTGGTTTTATGAAAGGTTTTCTCTTGCCTCTTCTAGAATCTGGAACATGCACATTGAGAGAAGCAATAATAATTGGCTCTGTCGTAGCAAGAAATTCCATACCAATCTTACATTCATCAGCAGCAATATTAAAAATTGCTGAGATGGAATACACTGGAGCTAACAGTATCTTCTTACGTATATTTCTGGACAAAAAATACGCCTTACCCTATCGCGTGGTGGATGGTGTAGTTTTCCACTTCTTGAGATTTGAAAAGGATTCCAGAGAACTACCCGTACTATGGCATCAATCTCTCCTAACCTTTGTACAAAGATATAAAGGCGATATCAGCTCAGAACAAAAGGAAGCTCTTCTTAATTTACTGAGGAGACAATCTCATCACTCAATAACTCCAGAAATTCGAAGAGAGTTAGAACATGCTAAGTGTAGAGACGTAGAAGTGACAGCACCCCAACCAGAACCAATGACCACCTAGTACTAATGTTTCTCCCGGTGGAATTAATTCTTATTGATAAAGAACTGAATCACATTAAAGCAACATTTGTATATATATACAACAAAAGGTGTAAGTTGTTAATTTCTAAATAAACCACAAAATCTTATTCTGTAAAAGATCTTTCTCCTTATGAAAACATAATAGAAATCATTATAATCACTCACAAAATGCAATCTACTATATGTCTAAGTATTATTCTAAAAATCCTGGAATATTTCACAGTTATATTTATTAATATTACATACACAATACGCAACGCAATATCTCACTGTACGACAGAACTGATATAACATACTTGATGCGCAACCATCCTATCAATTATCTGCACTCATACAACGCGAGAACAAAGGGATGTAATTAAGTTTTTAAACAAAATGAAGAAAAGAAGATGTTTAACCGCGAGGAAAAATGCAAAAAGTTAATGAAAAGAAACGGAATTAATGAGAATAAAAAGAAATAACACTGAACTTCGAACTTCGCATTATTACACAGAAAATTGCTCGTTTAAGAAATCCATATAAATGCAATATGTACAATACTAATGAATATTAATAAAAGTGTAGAGAATAAAAAAAAATAAAAGTGTATACTATCAATGCGTAAATGAACTTCTCCAAATTGATTTAGTTGAGAAATTCAAGTATGCACAACAGTTACACAGGTATCACTGATATATCTGACGAATATCAGAATTGAATACCTCCAGAATCTAAAATCTAATTTTGTAAAAACATTCAACGAATTCAATTTGTACCATATATGTATATGCAATCAGATATATCCAACTGAAATGTATTAGTGATAGTTGAAAGCTGTCGTATCATTCACGTAAATCTAATGACAGCTTTCAAGTCTTATTAATACATTAGACCTGAATAGACTTGCTTTATACCAATCTGAAAATCAGTCTCCAAATTCAAGTAAATCCTTCAAATGTAAAGTGTACGACAAAGCCATAAGACATTCGCGAGTGCTTTGGATATTGCTTTTGTTGGACAGTCTTTTTAAAAAGAACTCGTATAGAATTAAGCGACGGGATGTCATTTCTATACTTGTCATTCCAAATCTTTCTTATCTCTCTAACATCTTCCTGGACTATACCGTTGCTTAATCTATGTACGAGACATGATCCTATATGTCTTACTGGGACATAGATTGGGATGGATCTAGATTTAAAAATTCCAACAATACGTGGATATAGTCATATAGATATATCCCATCGAAAAATTCTACAATCCCTCCTGGATCGAGTATTCGTTTATTTCAATCAATCCAAGAGGGCAGTTTTATTAATTATCTGCTTAATTTAATTCACTTGGACGAGAGTACAGTATTGTGTCAGGTCTTACGTCTTACGTTATTCGTATGCGACATTAGCTGCCTTTTCTAAAGGCTCAAACCAGTCCGGTCTATTCAGACTATTTGGTAAGACCAATTTTCATTAATGAATTTTCAAAAGTCTATATAAGTAACCGCTACCCGAAAAGGAGCACACGACTCCTGATAAAATACTTGAGCAACGCGAGTACAGTACTGAAAGTAAAATGGCGTGATGTTTGCGATGATCATTATTTGATATATCATTGCTTTTACAATGATAATGCACGGCGAGTTCTCTTTTTTTTTTCTTTTCTTTTCGGAAGACAGAATTTACTAAAGGACCTGGATATCCAGATTCTCTAGTAAGTCTTGTAGGTATGCGAATGATTTTAGGATTACCTATCTAACGATGTGATTCATTTCTTTTTTTTTTCATGTTTGTGACTTATGAGTTAACTCCCTTAAGATTCGCTTAGATCCTTAGACCCAGTTTTTCAGTTAACGCCCAATTGCTGGTGCTTGTATTTATATTGTTAACAGAAAAACTGGGCCTTAGTGATTTATATCTAAAGAGTAACATCGATAGGAACGCAGAGATTCGTTAGTATAATCTTAGCCTGACATTGTCTGACTCATTTTTTCTTGAAAAAATTGGTAATACTCTTGGATCCTGCTGCTGCTTTTTGTCGGGCCATTTCTTTTTTTGAGATCAATGGCGACTTCTGTGGCTGCAAGAACACAAAATTCTGAGCAAGGGGCACTCGTTCCTTCACCGAAAAGAATATAGCAATAGTTAACCTTCTCAGGTTTTGTTAAGTCCAGGGCTCCATTCCTTGGTAAGGTGTCTGCTTCGAGCATTTCCTTCTTTGATCGTTTCTCCTCGTTGCCATCTTTTGGACCACTCAGTTTTCTCTTTTTGTTATCTGTGTCTTCTGGGATATTTAAATACTGTGCCAACTTTTTGGATAAATCCTCTGCCAGGTATTCTGATACTATGCCGTGTGCGTATTTCAAGTATTCTGTAGGACATTTTTGGAGGTTCGGTTCAAAAATATATTGTAATATTATTTTGTAACTGTTATTTTTTAAAGTAATTCTTACCCATTTCTGTACTGGATTCATACTTGCTACTTTTAACGAATGTGGCGCTAACTGCACCCTGTGACACATGCACTCCTTTTTGCCTCAAAATTTCTGCAACCCTCTCCACTTTTTTCTGTAACCAATTAAGTGCTTTATCTTCGTTGAATTTAAACGCCTGGAGTTCCTCATCACCCTTGCGATCAGCGATTAAAGATAGTTTCAGATTTTGACATCGGGCAAGGCGACTTGTTTCTGGATAATCCTCGTCTCTTAGACATTGTTCAAGAGGTTGAACTTGTTGTGACTATAATAATAGTATATTGTGATCAAAATATAATAGAAACATTATATCCTCACTAGTAAGTGATCTTCATCCATTACCTTTCTTAAATACGGTAACACCAAAAAAATAGGGTCAATAGGTGTCGACAAATGCATCTTTCCATCAGATTTAACATTGTCATCTATGAACCAGGACCTCTTGTTTTCGTCGAATGTCAGAACCTCCTGCACTGTAATGTCTCCTGGACTGAAAACGAACATTGCTGGCTGATTGGATGCTGGATGCCTGAGTTTCACAACATCGGGCAAATTCCCATCCGTAGTGTCCAGGCCATCTCCTGAGAAAAATAATATTACTTAAGAAAAACGACTTCCTTATCAGTGCATTTCCACTTTAGATTCTATTGATCTCATAGTAACCGTGGAAAACGGCGACAATAGCGATATGACCTGAAAAATTGATTGTGCTATTCTTCTTGTTCTATTTACCTTTCATAAGGAAGACCCAGGTGTTGGCGGCGGGATGTGTGTTCGAGGTTTTTACACATTTCTTCGGTGATGCCTTGACCCGCGGCATATTCCTTAACACTTTTTCCACCAAGCTATTGACTTCAATTCACAAAAATTTACTTTTATCCCCTTCAGAATTATAGGAACGAAATTCACAAGTCAGCCATTTTTTGACAACTAGCCGGCAGCGGACAAGACCAGACCCAGCTTGCCATCTACTGCATATAAACTCAGCTGAGACATCAAAGTCTTTCATACCACGCCGAGTACATGCGCCAAGATTCATATTTTTTCGGATCTATATTAGTTAATGAGATAAATTTTAATTCACAGAGATAACTTTCCAACAGTATTATCGTTATATCACGACTTCGATTTGTAAATTTTGTACAATCCTTTCAATATTCCGAGAATATGATGGAATTCAGTGAACTATAACTCGTGTACAGATGATATTATTCAGGATGCTGTAGATCGTGAAAATCTAGATTTTACGGTATTTTAGGAAAATAGTAACATTACAGGTAAGTTTTGCCGGGCTATTTAGTGTACATAAGAGTGAGAAGAGTAATGATACTTTCAATTATCATTAAAATGTTATTATTGAGAATTAACAATGATATTCTTTTGGCGGGACAGGTTCTTCGCAAGCAGTGTCGTCATAGACGGTTACAGGAATGCAAGCATTCTTAAAAACTGGGAAATTGGGTGCTGGGGAAACTAATAAATTACCGGGTTCGTCATCTAAAGAGCAACGACATTTACCGCCTACACCATGGGTAGAGAAATAGTGCGTACTTCAAAATCTCTTTTGTAATACTGTAATAAGACATTCTTTGAAACAAAATTTATTTTTACAGTCGTCCAAAAACTGTAGATGACGTCGTAGAGCAACCTGAGGTTGTTGAAGTTTTGAGACAATGTTTAAGTGGTATAGACTTTCCAAACTTACTATTTTATGGACCACCAGGTACTGGAAAGACTAGTACCATCCTTGCTGCAGCTAGACAAATCTTTGGAGATATGTACAAGGAAAGGATCCTGGAGTTAAATGCTTCGGATGAACGTGGAATTCAAGTTATTAGGGAGAAAGTCAAATCATTTGCACAGTTGACAGCTGGTAACACCAGACACGAGTACGTTAACTTACTTAAAAACTATTGTACTCTCACATTATGCATTGCCTATGATGCTCTAGTAAAAGGTTTGAGATTTGCATAGGATCGACACTCTTAAAATCTATTGTTTTTGACATCCTTACTTGAACTCAAGAGTCTTAATAAAGTTTTTTAAGATGTCTTATTACCAAGTAGATGATAAATATGCTTCAGTCGCACTTTAAGATATATTGAGCATTTATTCTTGAGCCACAGAGAAGCAAACATGCCTATGTCTGATGGAAATTAAATTCAGTGGATTTTTATGTCGATCATGCTAATCAATGACAACAAAAACCTTCTCTGAGGCGATTACACTAGATAGTACAAAGGTCAATTAAACACCATGTATCATGTTCTCATCAAATCAAATTTTTTTATCAGTGGCAAACCCTGTCCACCTTTCAAGATTATTATCCTCGATGAAGCAGACAATATGACAAATGCAGCACAATCAGCATTGAGACGCACGATGGAAAAAGAATCTCATAGCACACGCTTTTGTCTGATTTGTAATTATGTATCTCGCATCATCGAACCGCTCACATCCAGATGTAGCAAGTTTCGATTTAAACCTCTTGGTCGGGAAAAAATCGTTGAACGCTTATCACTGATTTGCAAAGAGGAAAATTTGCAGGCTGAAAATGATGTCTTAGTCAAGGTATACGAAGCTTCATCTGGTGATTTAAGAAGAGCCATTAATTGCCTACAGGCTGTTGCGCGCCTTAAAGGAAAAGGAGCTGAAGTCACAGTAGATGATGTTCTTGAAGCTACAGAAGTATAATTCCAATTATAATTTCTTATAAATTATCAGTTAATCCTAAATGAAATATGTAGAAAAATTTTGCTGCAATCTTTTACAGATAGTACCGGATAAGTGGTTAGATGAACTATTAGAAGTTTGTGAGTCAAAAGACTATGGCCAGGCAGAAGCATTTGTAGACCGTTTCATGACTGAGTGTTACAGTACAACTCAGGTATAATAATAATTGACTAACCTTGAGTGCAATGTTCGAAAATACAATAATCCTATTTTTCTTTAGGTCATTGAACAACTAAATCAAAAGGTACTTTATTCGAGCACCTTGACAGATAACCAGAAAGCGTTAATTGGCGAGAAACTTGGTGTAAGCATTTATAGAAACTTTAATTCTTTAATTTCATTAATCATAATTGAATGGTATTATTTTTCCTTTAGGAATGCTCTTATAGATCCTTGGACGGTTGTAGCGACTACATACAATTAATAAATATTTGTTGCGCCATTATGCAAGCTTACAAATTGTCTTCATAAACATTACAACGAAAATACCAATACAATTTATAGACCAATTTCACTTACTCACCAATTATATATATATATTTTTCAAATAAAGTGTCATTTTAAATTATGTTCTTTTTTTCATTATCCCAAGAATATTAATGGAGACTATACTGAATTTTAAGCACTGAAATTTTAAGTCATAAATTCTATCTTAAAAGGACATTTATTACACAATTTCCGCTGTAGTAACCTTTGCGATAAAAATGTACAATTGCGCACAGCATGATACAAATAGATGTATCATGGCGAGCAGTTGATATCTCTAGACATTGAAAAATTATTTGGTACATAGAAGCAAACAAATGTGAAATTTCCTGTGGCCGTAGAACTCGGCAAAGTCGATTCTCTGATGAATAAGAATCAAATGATGACAATGATGATACAATTTATGTTAACAATGTCTCGTGGTTATCAAGCTGCATTTCCCTTGTCGCAGCAACATTTTTTTGAAACAATTTACAATTTCAATAATTAATTCAACCATTGCTAATGGGCTAGTGTATAATTTAAGGCGAGAACATTTCTTATACATCATCACCACAATAATACAACCAGGGGCATTTTACTAATTGAGCGTACATGGTAATTCATTAGAATAGCGATGACAGACTTCACGTATAATAATACTTAATGATTAGAATAGTAATATACAAGGGTGTAATGAAATAGACATTGCAACCACGTCTTCGTGCGATCACAAAGTTCAATTGAAAATTCTACACTATCATTAACTAATTATATGTTAGTTAAGTGTCTATATACTCTTATTTACGCATTTTAGGATACGAATCTTTATAAGTAGCTATATATATATATATACGAATATTTCTGGAACACATTTCTTCGACGTGGCGCCATATATTGTTGTTTAAATTCTTAATTATTCTGGAGAAATTCAATTAAATAATACTATTTTTCTAACTATAGAACGCCTTCGTAATAACGAAACTTATGTCATGCATTACGCGTTGCTCGTGGTATTACATAAGAATCCGCGATAAGATTCCCATTTTTATATTTCCAGGATTTCTCTTGCTCTTTAAATCAACTTGTAAACTTCTCTCATTTTGTACATGAACAGAAAAATAAGTTTCCACAGATAAATGCAAAAATCAATCCATGGATATCGAACACACTTAAATGCAACGCCACAACATTAAAACATGTTTTCTCGTTAACTGGTAACCATGATCCTTTTTGTTCTTCTTTTTGAAAAATTCGTGAGAATCCAGAAGAATAACAGGAAGGAAAGTTACTCTCAATAAGGAGGAGGTTGATGCTGATAAGGATGTTGAGGAGGTTGGTTTAAGTGTCTTTGTAAATGAGCAACTAATTGAGGTGTCGGTTGTTGTCCGCCAGCGCCACCTTGTTGTTGCTGCTGCTGCTGCTGTTGTTGCTGCTGCTGCTGCTGTTGCTGCTGTTGTTGCTGTTGCTGCTGTTGTTGCATAGCTAGCATTTGTTGTCGTATACGCTGTTGGTTTATCGCTTGCTGCCATTCGAGAAGAAATTTGTATTAATATCATAAGTTACAAGCATGTTTAATGGTGGAAATATTTTCTTAGAGTGTGAAAGTTTACTTGTTGGAACTGCTGATTTTGTTGCTGTAAACCGACACTTGCTGCACCAACTCCAGCAACTCCTACAGCTCCAGGCTTTCCTCCTGCTTGTCTGTAAGGTGGTGCTGGTTGATTTTGAACTCCACCACCCATTGGACCCATGGCATTCATCGTAACATTTGGGGCCTACACATTAATATTCAAAATGAAGAAATATATTTTTGTATATATGAGAAATTTCTAAAATGTTACCTGTAAGTATGGAGGTCTTGCTGCTCCAGGCTGCATTCTTTGCTGTTGCATGTATTCTTGTCCCCTCTGTGCTCCCATTATTTGTTGCTGATTCTGAAACATCATATTCTGTTGCTGGTTCATCATTCCCTGCTGCTGCTGCTGCTGCTGTTGTTGTTGTTGTAACATTTGCTGCTGTTGTTGTTGCGGTAACATCTGCTGCCCACCATATCCAGCATAGTTTTGATTCATGCCTTAAATAAAAGAAAGGGAATTATTGCTGACTCCAAGCAAACACGTAAATTACCAAAAACTTACCTTGCTGCATTCCGGCGTATAATCCTTGCTGCTGTTGTTGTGGTGGGAACATACCTTGCTGAGGATTTATTCCAGGGCCGCCATGCTGTGCCCTGAGCTGTTGCCTGATAAACTGTTGGCGCTGCATACCTTGGAACGTTCCAGGATTTGCACCAGGAGGTGCAGTGGGTTGTTGCTGGGAACTTATGAACTGGTTTGCAGGTAACCGATGTCGTAACATATTGGATAATGCTTGTTTTGATTGATTGTTCATGCCTGGTCTCTCATATCGAGGACCACCTACTGGTGCTGGTGGTAATTGCTGTCCATAGGCATATTGCTGTTGAGGAGTTGGTCCTTGCTGAGCCGGATACCATTGTTGTTGTGGTTGTGGTGGCTGACCAGTGAACATTCCAGACTGTTGCGCAACTTGTGGTTGCTGATTATAGGGAATCTGTTGCATCTGCGACGGACCCTGTTGCTGTATCTGCTGTGGCAGCGGTGCGGTTGGTGTTGCTGGTCCTTTATTTCTACGGTGCCTTCTTGCTTTCATAGCTTTACCTTTACCTCCTCTTCCTGGAGAATCTATACTCATAGGAGTATCAGCTTTTCCGGGTTCTGATTCTTTTTTATCAGGTTCGAGATCTTCTGGCGGCAGCGGAGGTGGGTCCAGGTAGTGGCTTGCTGGTCTAATTTGACTATGAGTATGATAACGCAGTAGCTTATGAGCTGCTTGATAAGTCAAAGGTTTGCGTTCTATTTTTACAGCACGGAACCATGCCCAGGATAACGGGGCAGGATTCTTGTGACCTTCCAGAAGTTCCCAGGCTGACACTCTTTGTGAATCACATACTTGGAGACCTTGCTTCTTGTCGATGCTGTCGAATCCAGCTATTTTATTACCCTTAGTATCTGTTAGACAACCTACAGGTTCGCACGTGATCACCTCCATGGTCAATTTAGGAAGTGGCAATAATTGTCTCACAAACAATATACTTTGAGAATTTCTATCTCCCAGCTCCTTTTTGAGTTTCTTCATCAAGTTTTGGTAATGCTTCTTGTTCTCGTCCTTCTCGGATTGCGAATCCGAGACGAGGGTGGAATGTATTAGAGTGGCAAGCATATCTATAACCGTAGTAAATAATTCAGAGTTATTGTTTAGATCAATAACAAAATAGCTAACCAGCTGCACCAATAAGATTGCCCAGTCGGTTGTTACAGTCGTATTTCTTTGAATCGTATCAAAGACACCACCGACTAAACTGAATCTTAATTGTAAAGCGTCTTGGAGTACTTCCCGAGCTTTAGGATCTTCGGCTCCAATATTTTTCTCTTCTTTGCTGGTATTTAAAAATTGTGATAGTTGAGAGTGTAACGATGTCAATAGTCCTTCTCTCTGATCATCCTGACCCTTCAAACACGTTAAAACCAGAGATAAAAAAGGCTGGTGATTGAATAAGGACGGAGACTTCATCTTGCCTCTCTCTCGACTAGCCTTTGACCAGTTTCCTGACTCTAAGACTTGACCAGCTACCTTCAATACACGTCCTTGTACTGCACTAGGTAATTTAGATACAAGGGGTGCGACGAGCCAGATAGAACCAGATTTCTTATCTGGTTTTCCTGTTGAGCTATTTAACTGAAAGACGTCAATAGCTGCTTTGGCGACGGTATCGAGCCATTGTGAGAGATCACTGGACGCTGGTGGAAATTGCTTGTACATTAGTTGCAAATCTAGCCAAGACATCCTGAGGCTCCACTGTTCCAAATTCTCAAGAATATTCGTGATGTGAGTTTTCTGATCCAAGAATGCATCCGGCGAATTCTCGGGGTAACAGATCATATGTAACAATCTCTGGGCCTGTCGCGGCGTCAACATATCATCCAAGAGAGTATCAGGATGACACAGTTCCTCTGGATTTTGCAGGCATCTTTCCAGTACCCATTCCTGACTGCATATTTGCCTTAGGACATGTTGCGCAAAATCAGAGAGTCCTTTGACATTCTCTGTTGTCATTCCTGTACTGCTAGATGACATGGCTAGGTCTAGACCAAGGTCATCACCACCACCCAGAATGTCACTGGTACCAAGGATGTGACTGATTGACAGTTCTCCACCACCGACACTACCAGGACCACCCTTACTGGAATGTGTCATCGGGACGTCAGGTTTCTTAGGTGGTTGTTTCCCCGCTGTGGCATCTCCAACGACTAAGATAGCCTTAAGTACAGCCAGAACGGGACCGACCCTGATGTTATTGTGTGCAGCAGCGAGAAGATGTCTATCGCAACTTAATTTAATGCTGTATCCTCGCGGATTACCACTTGGTAATGGATGAGGACTGGTGCTAACTGAGTACAGAGCAGGTTGAGGACACTCTACCGTTTTAAACAATCGAAGAAGAAGGTGACAGGTCAAACGAGCTCCGGCTTCAGCCTCCATATCGGCATCTCCACGACCTTCGTTGCAGACCTTCACCAATGACGGCAATGCAATGTGCAGAACGAAATCTTCCAGAGAGAAGCAATGCCTCGCTAAAAACATAGTCATCACGTACAAGATTATATGGCGCATTTTATAATTTGTTTACTGCGTAAAATATTTTTCAAATCATCTTACCGATTAAAATCGACGTGAACACTGCTAGAGAATTGTGTATACTCAAATCCTGAACATCCACCTGATTTAGTACGTCTATGTAAAACGCAGAACTGTTCGATGAACAACATAGTGCCATTAGAACGCCTAACCACTCTGCACTCAGTGCATTGCAGCAAGCAGTCAGTTCTGCACAAGTGATAGCAATGTCATTCAACTTATCGTTATCAGTTTCACTGCACACAGCTACTATTGCATTACACACAAAACTATAACGATTCGCAGGTGTTTCATTTAATTGTCTGGCCCATTGAGGTTCAATTCTACCACCGCGTCTAGGGCTGTTAAAAACATCCACCATAAATTGCGAATTGTACACGTGATTCGAGGGCGTTGGCTGAAGCGCACTGTACAGCGCAGTACGTATTTTTGGATAGGCATTGCTAAAGGCCTCTACTCCGTGAGGTTTAGTCTTCAGTAACGAACAACTGGAATATAAATCATAGAGATGCGCCAAGACGCAACGTTCAGCCGAACTACAGTCACTAGGATTCGACACATGCTTTACGACTTTACAGAGGAGATCGAACACAGCTGTAGTCTGTTCCGGTGATACTGAAATAAATACACAATGAAAAATGAGTTACTTAACTATACAATTGTATCGCTAGGTATTTCTATTGAGGTTTTGAACGTACGTAATAGACAACAGTGGTATCTTCTAAGAACGCCGACGACGTAGAGACTCAAACTGGTCGTGTAGCTTCTGACCAGCTGACTGTTTCTCGTTGTCAATTGAGCCTCTACTTCCGGTAGTTCCTTTAATATTTGAATACACACGTCGATAAGTCCGTATATATTCAGCGCTAGTTCCATAAGATCAAAGAGGAAGGCTACATGTTCCTGGACGGGTAAATAGGAAGATCCTGCCAAGGCAAAGGTGTTCAGCATCTCCACGACCTGTGTGGCGCATTGCCACGTTACAACATGTTGATCGAAATAGCTTAGATTTTGAAACTTCTGAGTTACTGCTTCGAAATTGAATTCACTACGTGAATGCTTCTTCACTTTGCCACCCTCAGCTACATCAATGCTGAATTTCTTGCCAAAGAGCTTACACACTTCCTTAGTCATTTTCTTGACCACATGCCTCGCCTCATCCCGGACACGACCTACTCCATAAAGTAAAACATGTCTCTGGTTACAGTCGTGTTGACTGCAGGTTTCATCCTGAAAGAATAACAGGATATAACTTTTATCTTGTAAAAGAATGTTAATGTGGACTGAATACGGAAACAAACCTGTGGCAGTGGAAAGTGTGTTGTATAAAGTAAATGTCTACAAGGACTGGAAGTTTTAAAATCTAATCCCTCGTGAGCTCCATGACCACCAAGTGCATCATCCTTGGGACTATCAGGAGCGTCCATACTATTCTGCTGATAATCTTTAATATGTTGTAACAATTTACCCAAATCATCATCAATTTTGCTATCATCACAATCCATAGTTCTACCATGGTCTGATACTTCTAATTTAGCTGGTTTTAAATCAATACCAGGAAACAGACTATCCTCGTCAATAGGTTCTCTGTTACTGGGTGTACCAGGTTTACTAGCTGCTGGTCCTGCATTATATAGAAGATAATAAGATATAAACACATTAAGGAATTTCAGTGCTTAATCCAGTGTATAGTATAATATTAGTACCTTGTATAAGATCACCCCTCGAGATCAACGTGCACATGTAAGCATCGTGCGAGAACACATCGTGTCTTATGAGTTCTGAGAACAAATGAACCAAGTTGGTAAATTGGGCTTTGGATTGGACCGACGTGTTATCCAATACCGGTGCGTCGACGTCCAGGAATTTCATGAGCAGAGGCTGAAAAATCGGCAACCCTGGTGGAGTTCCGTTACTGCAAACGCTATCCTTATCATCGTTATCATTCGTTTCACCAGTTGCATCGCTCTGCCGTTTCTCCAGTAACTTGGCAACAGCCATAGCCCTGTGCTCACCCCATCTTTCAGCACTGACAGCCCATTCGCAAAGAATCTCCACAATGGCTGCATCCTGTTGGGGATTGTATTCCACTTTGGAGTCCCTCTCGTTAGTAGTTTCTTTAGGAGTCGCGGTGAATATCTTTCCATAAAGCGTATCCAGAGAATTCGTAGCATCCATCCTGTCAAAACTGTGACGATCAAGAGCATCCAAAGCAGCTAAAACCTTTGTCGTTGTCATCCCGGCACTGCTCTGCTGCCACTTATCACAAGACCATCGTCCTTCAGCAGCTAATGATCTTCTTCGTATATTCTCTTGCGCTAGCTTTAGTTGCTTCATAGTGGGATTCGCTGAACTTGCTGGTGGACACGGTAATGCTGCTGGTGGACAAAGTAAATGATCCAGAGGCGATCCATTCAGCACTGATGGTGCTTTGCCTTCTCCTACACTATTCCAAACCAGTGCTGTTGGACATTCTAAAGTGATCACCTATGAAAAGAGTATGAGCATTTATTCCATTAGTTGACAGTGGTGCTGGACTATTTAAATCATTTTTGGAGGTTCTCCTGGATCGTGAAAGATTATCCTACCTGGATTATTGTGGAGAGGCCATAAATTATGTCTCTGTGGTGTGGACAGTTTAAATAATCATTGAACGCTGCCATTAGTGGATTAATAACTATTGGTATAACGCCATTGTCCTTTGTACCATTGATTTCGCTTTTAACAAGTGGCACCATCGATGGGCTTTGAGGATTGCAATTAGTCTCAACGTTATTGCACATATGAGCTATCTTTCTACAGCAAAGATATGCTAATCTTCTGGCTAGTAATTCTGATTGTACGAATTCTTCTAAATATTGTAATGCCAATGGCAATAAAAGCTTCAAAATTCCATCCTCAGATGGACTAGAACGCATCTTATCCAATAAATCTAAGATCCACTGAAGGAGTTCTTGCCGGTCTAGTAAACCTTCTTCAAACATATATTTTGCTAACTGCACACAGTAATGCCATTGTTTTAGAGCTAACTTGTGTTCATCATTCATGGTGGATCCTGGAGTCGATCCAGAATTTCCAGTTGGTGTTGGTGGTTGATTGTTAGCAGTTGTGCTACCATTGGTAGTGCTTGGAGTATTCCCGTTGCCATTGCTACTTGTGCTACTTGCTGGGTGATTATTAATATGATAATATTCTTGTAACTTTGAAAGCTGATCCTTTAAAAATTTAATAAGTGTTCCGGTCCATTCTGAAATACAACAGAAAAATTTAATTCACTATTAATAACAGCATAAAGTACGTAAATAGGAGCTATGCATTTTTTACCAGTAGTCGGATCCGGAAGTTGTCTTTTCTTGATTTTAGCTTCGGAAACGGCCACAGTATACGCAGAGCTAAGCTTGATAAACCATGCTGCTCTGAGCATGGGAACTTGATATTCACAGAGCATCATAAAGATCTCTTCTTTCTTATTAAAATTTGGTGCCTTTTTTGCTAGCGCAACCAATGGTTTACAACCAGATAAATCCTTGAACCATGCTTCTATCCCATTTTTTGTTCTTGCTGTAACTGGCCAAAAGTTATCCTTAGGATTGATCTGTTGCCTTTTCCTTCCAGTATCTGGCATAGTTGCAAATTCTTCTTTCTTAGCAAGTATCGCATTAAAGTATGCTCCAACTTTAGCAGCAGTAACAGTGCAATGCCTTGCAGTTCCAAATTCATCTGACAATTGAGGCATAGTGGCAAAACCATGTTTGACATTGACAGACGTAAGTTCATCCTCTTTTTGTTTGGGTTCCTGAGGATAAACATCTGGCGGACCAAGCCTGGGCCTCTTCAAGGGCCGTTTCTCATACAGTATACCCATCATGGTACAAGTGTTAACTCAGAGAACACGATAAAACCATAAATGAGAATGCCTTCAATTCTTAAGATAGTATTAGGATGTTAGGGAGAACAACATAATTATGAGGTTTGTAATGGAAGACGACGTACCACAGTAGAAGTGATTCCAGATATTTCACAAATACTCAATCATCACCAAACAATAATGAAATTTTTACAGATAGTTTTATTTACAAGATTGTACTCCAAAAAATCTTTGTTAAGTATAACCTTTAAAAATTAAACGATAAATTTATTTAGCACTCCTCACACGCTCGTAGTCAACTCGCGTACCGTAACTTTTCTATGTAATAATTTATAATGAGCATGATTTAAAACGGTCGAGCGAGCAAATCTTGGCTAAAACCTTTCCTGAACGTCAATCGTTCTTTCCAACAAAACTCTTCTCGACTCCATTTTAGCATGAATAACGAAGATTGGCTAAGCTTGCTTAGGAAGGGTGGATGCTACACGCGCATCTAATGCCTAGCCAATCCCATGCACGAACGTTTGGTAGCCATTTTCATCAGTCTCATTTGAAACATTTGAATCTCGTATAGCGATGAAGAAAGTAGTTGTAATATCAAACTGAAATCATTGTATAATTGTATCTTCTGATATGACACATCATTTAAATTATTATCAAAACATTGCCACTATTTTGCTATGAGATTCTATTTGATTTATACGGCAAAATATGTGAATAATGAGATCATAAAAATCATTTTATTTATTATTATTCAATTATTAGATATACATCTCTTCCTTCGTTCTTCAGTATGACTTTCGCGAATATGTGGTGGCCAGAGAATACGCCAATGAATTAGGTTCATTGATAACATCGCGCGTTTGTTTTTCTTCTCGGTTCAATTTCAATCATTCATAATTTCCTCTCCATTGCTTTATTCCATTGGATCTCATTGGAACTAGCCAATAGACGAAACTAGCGTAGGTTTCGTTGAATATTCATTGTTGCAGTTATGAAGAGCTGAAAGTCGGTTGAATTAAGAAAAAAGGCAATTATTACTTGCTAATAATATATTTTTTTAATGAAATTCATTGGCAGGATTTATCAAGTAGGACACACAGTCCCTGCTAAGTAGCAAGGCATTCTTAAAGTTGTATTATTGTTACTAATGCTCGATAAGTATTGGCGTTCGTGTGACGCCAACGCAAATTTCTGATAGCAGGGGCAATTTCAAATTCCATTAATGAATCCTAACGGTGTCACCGTGGCGAAACGCCAACGCTGATGTATATTTTACTTTCTTCTATTTGCCTGTGTAATTTCGTATAGTCGGCCGCTCCTTGAAGAATTGTTAACGTTGGCGTCGAAGAAACGCTGGCATGTACCAATATGGCGACAACAGTAACGAAAAAGGTGAACCTTACAATAATGTTATAGACTATTAATCTGGATTGTTCATTTGCATTTTCCAATATTGAAAATATCCCAGTATTGCATAGAATATTTTGTGTGGTACGTCTATCACTGTAATATGTAATGAAGAAATTATTTTGACAGGTTATATGCATACCTTGTTTGAATTTGAGAACAAAGATTTGTTTACAGTGTCAAATATTGCAATTAAATGCTTATTCGTGGATCTAAATGTGTTTTTTAATAATATATTTCTTACAGGAAGAAGATGGAAAAGACTTCGAAGTGCAGCAAAACAATGAACAGTATAGTAAGAATAATACTTCTAAATTTAAATAGGAATCTATACATCAAGAACATATGGAAAAAGTAATAAAGTAATTATTCCAGATTTTGAATACGATACTATAGATTACGAGGAACTGTTAATTAGTGCTGTCGAAGCAAGACCACCATTATACAATTGGAAACTTCCATTGCGTGATCGGAGCAAATCAATCAAGAAAGTATTGTGGGAAGAAGTTTCTAATGAGGTGCACAGTATGTATTTCATGTATTTTACTTACATTTCCTCTATTATTTGTAATAATCACTAGCAGAGTCAATTATTTTTTGATTATAGATATTTGGTCTGCAAAAATATGTGAAACAAAATTTAAAAGTATGAGAGATAGATATAGAAGAGAAAGAATGGACAGACAGTATCAGAACATAAGTGGACCTGGGAATGTCAAGAGAAAACCATGGCATCATATGAGACTCCTTTCATTTCTTGACAATGCAATGAAGATGAAATCGTAAGAAATACCAAATTTCTATTATCTAGTACAGATAACAGTAATAATCTTTCAGTGGACAAACTATACCTTGTGCCTTACCTGGACTAGATACGTCCAATACACAAGATCAACCTAGAGAGAGTAGAGTTTATATTTTACCAAGTACACCACAGTCGCCATCTTCTTCATCCTCTTGTTGTAAGAATACCTCCACATCTAAATCTAAAATTTGTCAGATTAAACTTGTATCCACTAATAATTTACATTATTGCAGCGGGAATCAGAAAAAGAAGTCTGGAAAATCCGCAGGACGAATTCATTTCTGCTTCTACACGACCGGACGTTGTAGGACATCACGTTGATGATTTTTGCAAGGTTCTCGCATCGCGTATGCAACAATTAAGTCCGGAAGCACAATCAAGACTACAAATCAAATATCTCCAGTTGCTTCACGAAGAAGAATTTAGTAAATAGTGACAAGTCTGTATTTTATACGTGTACATAAATACCCAATCGGAAATATATTAAATATCGTTTGAAAGTTCACTTTTGATATGACATAAACGTCATAATCTATAATATAGTAATTGCTGAACGCATTCGTATTATCTATACGTATCTAAATTTCTATTGAACGCATTAGTTATGTGTGAGTCCTTCCTTTTCTTTATGGCTGTACCCCACATGGGGGACACGTACCAGTAAAGGCCCAGCCACACTCGTTAAACGCGCATTTTCAATTATACGTATCACAGCGGTTAAAATTATAAAAAGTTTAAGTGCCCAAATATTTTCTTACGTATGGTCTAGATAGATTCTAACCGCTGACAATATCCTAATCATATTTTAAAACTGAAAAAGGTTCACACTGTCTAATGTTTAATCTTTTAAATTCAATCATTAAAGATAAAAAGGCATCAAATTGCTTTTTTAAATATCTTTAAGCAGCTCTAATCAACGCAAAAGTTAGTTTGATGAAATTTGAAATAACATTAAACAGTAGTTCGCGCATGCGTCTTTCGTATAAAGTGGATCACGGCGTTGTAGGAGCCAAGAGTCTATTACCACACTCTGTGGCATCCAGTCTGTGACAGTATGGCATCGCGTGGCGACGCACGGCGCTGTGTTTGACGAGTTCCTCATCTCCGAGGCGTGGGATTTAGTTGTTGTTGTCGTTAATGCCATACGTTGTGTACGTAATTCGCACTCGACGTACACGAAGTGACCGACATGCCGTAGCCCGTGAACACAAACGTGTATATTTGCCCTGTGCGTGAAATATGTGCGGGAAGGAATTTTCGCGCAGGTCCTAGGATGGCTTTAAGCGCCCTTCGAGGCATCCTGGCTGCTGCTTACCTTTTCGGCCTCGGCGTTGCCCTCTGCCATGGTGAGTCTCTGCGTAATATTACTCCCTACACGATAACGAGGAATGCATCCTGTTGGATGTCACTGATCCTATTACTACTTTATCATTTTCTTTGACGCAGTAAGAGCTTGTTTTTAAGCGCGCGATTCGCATTTGTTATCGTTGTAGGATTTATGAAGAGTGACGTTTCCGTGATTCTGAGAGGTTAGGTCGCGATACTATTGCAACGCTATACTATTCCAATGAAATTTTCTAATTAAAATTTGAATTCAACCTTTTTGTTGGATTTAAGATCTTTAGAAATCTTGACGAAGTTATAAATGTTTTGCTCTTTCGACCTCTTGAATAGATTTAGTGCAGAGATACTTTACTGTTTTTGTTTTATCACTGGTACAATTATTGCAATTTTTGCTTTAACAATACTATTTCCGGAACCCGACAAAAACAGTCGGAACACTTAAAAAGGAATATAATTATTAAAAAAAAAAACTGAATCTCAAAGCTCGTATAAAGTAAATGTTTTTATATCTCACTTTTTTTTATAAACTGTAAGCATTATATAAAATAAATCTCATATAAGAAGCTCTTGACGAAAAGAGATAGGGTATATTCGTTGAAAGCATACCTACAGTCGTACAGAATACAAAGCATAAAGATGATCCATTCGAATGTCCTTTAGATAAATGCCTTTTTTTGCCAAATTTCGAGACAGGAATGCCTATCATACATACATTTCATCAATGCGCTAAAAAAGCGTAGAGCGAGAGAAGAGACTGTCAAAAGTAATATTTGGTGTTTGGGTAAAGGTTCCTCGGTGCGTCCAGACTCCCGCTGCGACCATAACCGGTCGGTCTTGCAAGAAAACACGTCGACCATTTGTCAAATTTTGGCCCTTGTCCTACAGGCCCAGTCGTCTTCTTATTACCAGAGAGATATACGCACTACCATCCAGTATACTATGCTTCATATGCAGCATACACAGTTTCACCCTGTTAATATTTAAATTTATCCCGTGCATAGAAGACATCACGTGACAGACCGTTAAATTAAAAATGTGTATTACAGAAAGGTAACGATACGCATCCTGAATTGTATCATGCTTCCAAGTCATTAATTGCACGTGTATGCTGATCGTAGATAAATTTTAAAGCTATAAAAATTATCATAGTCAAGTATTACGCGTTTTGAAGTTAATGCGTCGCAGCCAGGAAGGTCAGTTTAATCCAGGACCTCCTGCTTTCTCATTATCTCAATTGTTTCCACAGATAAGATAAAGGAAACCTCTGCCAATTCGATTCTTTTTATTAACTCGTCTTCTTGGAGATTCCGCTCTAACTTATTTAAACCAGCTAGTCGACTTGCTATTCAAACAGCACGGAACTCCATGAAATATTTACAACATGATCAAGTGTGGTAAACCGATAAAAAAAATGAGGCTCCGTAATTTTCGTACGATAACATCCGCAGCCCTAACAGTTGAATGAGACTTATTATTTGACTTTAGATTTTTCTGGCTCCTTAGAATATAGAAGTTGGAACGATCACTGTGGTAACTTCTCCAATGGGTAGATAGATAGCTGCAGCATCCTCGGGGTAAAGATACACTCGGAACGAGATGGACTTGTGGCCTTGCCAGGGGGAAAGCATAATACATAATTCTATGCTCTATGGGGCCTCAAGCTGGCCCGTCGGTACACGGGACCCCAACCTCAGGAATGTAGACTCTAAGAGGAGACCCTACCTACCATCTTTTTCTTCTCTTAGCCATACTCATCTCACTCGTTCTCCCTTCCTTTCTTCGGCCAATGTATCTCCTCCTGACCTCCTACTCTCTTCTTGGCCTTTTAACAAGCTACAATATAAATAAGGTTTCCAGGTGCACGGCAATCAAAACCTGCAACTGGGGGCCTCGTCTTTTTTTCCCTTTCTTTTCTTAGCCTTGCTCCCTTTGTATTTTCATCTTTCTCCTGCATCGCCGACTCCTTCTCATCTTCCTTCGTAGATCCCTGGTTTCCTACGTTGGAAAACTTTGTCAGAGCTTCGCTACACTGCGTAGGCGTTGGCTGAATTTTTCTACACTCCATACCCTGGAATGTTACCTGAGCTAAGAAGAAAATTTGATATGTGCCGATTGAAACTGGACCATTTTCCACTTGTCATGATAGTTTAATAGGTTTCGGCGGCTTTTGCACAATTTTTTTCGGTTTGCAACCATAGCTCAATGGTTTAGCCGTTACAGTAAACGAACGTCGTTAAAAAAAAAAAAATGAGGAGATGCAACAAAAACCGAGTTGCCAGGTTCCTTTGTGCTTTTTCCGCCGCCCCCTCCCCTCCCCCAACCCTCTTACTCCCTAATTTTCTCGTGCTTTCATTTTCCTTCTCTTCTTTTTATATTCTATATCTGTCTCTCTCTTTTTCTCTTGGCCTCTGCATCTACCAGATGCATTTTAAACGCACGGCACCCAGCCGGTTTTCTCTTACTACACGTCCTACCATCTGGTTACGTTTCACGAGAATTCGAGCGATTTGCTTCTGTTTCCTGCAAGAAAGAGAACAAATTAAAACTCTTCAAAATAAAATTTACAAGGGTTTGCCTAACTCGTTTTGCTATTTTCACGATTATTCAAAGTAAAACACGGACGTTACTTACACATTAATTCATACACACACACACACACACACGCGCGTCTTATCTGTACGCACAGTCGGGCCGTGATCTCACGCTCCACTTTGAGGGGCCATCTCCTTACGAATTAAAACGTATGCAAGTCCCCTCAAAGTGAAACCGACATCGTGGCCCGACTGTAGGTGATCTGTCGGTGCGTCAAACCGGTACTCTTGAAGGCCCGAAAATATACAAGTGCTTGTATTCCCTCCGAAGGCTACTTGGTACATACGGCTCATCCTCTTCACTTCTGTTGCCGCCAAAAGAGAGACCGTTGGGTTATCAGAGGTGGAAAAAAAAAATAATTGACGGTAGAAAAAAAAAGGAAAATGAATCCGGACTTTCTGTTGGCCATCCTTCTTCAAGCTTCCTTCAATCCTCTAAAATTTGGTGTCTTATTCAAAAAATGGCGTTTTGCCGCATGTTATTTTCATCGGTACCTCCTCTGCTATTCTCTGGGCATCAAAGAGTTAATGCTTCGGTGCATATATATACACTTTAAATATATACATATATATATATACACATAACGTAGAATCGATGGTACCAAACTTGCTATATATGTGCGACAGAGTGAATCGCTGAATCCTGAAATCAAAGAGAATGTGAGATATCTCACCGATTGCGCTTCGTTAAAGAGGAGAACTTCCAAAGCTGGATCTCTCGACACATTGACTCTTTTCATTGTACGTTTTCCAAAGTTTGCTCTCGAATCCCATATACCTTCTATCTATTTCCAATAGACTGTACAGACAGACGTTACGCGGTTTTTGTAAGTCTTGCAAGGGGCAGGAAGCTTTCAGGAGAAATAAATGGGGTACATTTTGTTTGGGATTTTGTAGAATTTTGTGAATCCGTTTTTTTTTTTTTTTTTTGTACACGTATACACTCGTCTTCATATTTCGAAGAACTTGGTACGTCGTTGCTTTGAGATTTTACGTGGGGAATTACTGTAGCTACAGTCGGTGGAAAATTGTATGAGATTCTAACTAGCCGGCAGCAACTTGCTTTGTCGTAAATTGGATTCTTTGGAGGCACGAGAATGGAACATGGGGAAAAACAAAGCAAAACAGAAATCTCCAATCGACTCGAGGGATTTTCTCTTGAAAATTCATTCGGCCGGGATACTGTAAAGGGTTCAAAGGCGGAAAGTTCTTTTGAGTCAGATAATGAAAAAAAAGAAAATTACGAGGACGCGGAGGGGGGGGGGAAGGTGTGAAAAAAAATAAAAGTCCACGCGGGGCGTAACAGTTTTATTTCGTGAAAAATTTGCATTTCATACGCGCAATACGACTTTCACGGGATCTTCGCGAAATTATCCGCAGTGCGAGCAAGGAAGCTGTGGATGATGAGGAAAGAGGAATAAAAAAGTAAATTATTAAAAATAAAGGCTCGAAATTTTCTACGATCGTACGAGACTGGGCGTGGTACCAGCAAAGTCGTCTAACTTCACGTACAACGTATTAGAGAGTTTTAATTGCACCTGAGGCATGGCGTCATAAATGTTGGCTGGTATCGGCTAATTGCACGGGCAATGAGAACGAACACATGGAACGGTTGAATTGCTCGTTTAACGCGTCGCTCGAATAAATATAAGAGTGAATAAAATCGCGTCAGTTGGTATCACGGGCGTGCGCGTTAGTTGGTGGTAAAAATAAATCGAAAATGGCGCCATCGCTGCTGCCTATAAATACGGGCGAAATTAAAGTAACAGCCGGCATCTTAGTCGCTAAAGATTCGATGAGTTGGGCGCGACGTGAAATAAAGTTGCTGGAATGAAAAATAAAAAAAAAATAAAAAGTTAACTAGAGCTCCATCTATAAAATTAGATACTCACAGGTGGCGGAGTGAATGTAGTAGAAAAAAAGAAAACTACGTAAAAAAAATGCTGGTAAAAAAATCCACTCTGCTTATGTGTAGACCTTTTTCTTTTGCTCTACCAGGGTCGTAGTAGATTCGTATACAGAGAGATGAAACAAAGGCTGCTGAACGAGTTCTGGGACTTAGGTCCCAATGACGGCAAACCTTTCACCGCGCACTATTGAAAGGTTACAGGCGCGCTCCATTGCGGTCTAAGGAAAAGCGTGCACTTTGGGTTCACAGCTTTTCTTATTTTCTAGGGACTTGCAGCATTTCTTTTTTTTTTTACTAAATCAAAATTTTATCTTGCAGTTACGGTAGCTGACTTTTAGACTTGCAATGTCTTTGTTTTCCTTTGTTTATCTGGTGCTGCAGTATAGGACGTCAGATTTGCAAGGTCTGATACCGAGCATCCTCACTGGCACCAGTGCACTTAGTGGAAAACATAAGATTCCCTTCTTATATGTGCCGGGACGAGTAGTTTTCGTGGGTCTCCTGTATACGAGGGGGTCTTAACGCGCTAACAAGGCGCAGGAAGGGCCCCGTGCTAACTGCCGAGCTACCGCTCGATCCAAACGGGCCCACTTCATCCCATTGGCGTCCCATCGAGTCCCGGTCACCGTTGTAGGACCCATCTTGGTATTCCTTGTAATGGCGTAGAGCTTGATTTACTTAAAGTCCCTAGCAACGTATTACGATCCTTAAAAATTTGTCTGCTCGCCATTGTCGTAGAATTACACTTTCTTCATCGGAACTAAGGCCTTATCCTTTTTAAGTACTTCTTTATCTTCATTGGTCCAGAATTCATCTGGCTCCAAGATATTGTACCGTTAACCTTTCTCCGTACCTTCTTACGCACGTCGGAGGTAAAAAGTTTTCATCAACTCCGTAACAGTCAATTAAAAATGCAATATAAATTTGCCTCAAATTATTTAAAGCGCAAAGTATTCGTTCGAATGACTTCTGGTGCAAAATAATTTTTCTCCCTCCTCGTCTCTTACTCTCACATCGACTAATGTCCAGGAATTCAAAGAAAGTGTCATCCCTCGTTCTTGGGATGAGTTCTCGGCATAACTTCCTCGCATACCGCGACACTTCGACCTCACTTCCTCCGAATAACAGGATGATCTTTCCTTGTTCTTTTATTCCTTACGTTATAAGCTGTTGTCATTCTTATTCTTCCTCCTGTAATAATCAATTGTAAGAATTACTCGTGACGACTACGATGCATGGGGAAATTTAAATGTGCAAGCCACCACACAGTCCTCTTCACGAAAAGTACACTGAACATATGTGCACATCCGGCGTTGGGCGCGTTTATAACCGACGCCATTCAGTTAGGCTTGTGAGAATCCAACAGTCGAATCCAGCCCGGGCAAGCTCAATGAACTTTATTTTTTCCTGTTGTATCTCTCCAGCATGCATCTTTGTGCAGTAGCCAGCCCTTCTTTCTACTTCTACATACGTATATGCATCTGTATGCACTCACTCCCTTCTACACACTTGGGTCCTATCTCTCCCCCGCACGTAGGTGTATACATATGTATGTCTCCTCTGCCGTGAGGAGAAGACAGTCTAAATTTTCGCTGGATGTTTTCCAGAATTCCGGGAGACGCGAGACTTTTTGGAATTTTTAAAAAGGGCTTAAAAAGTATATACACTAAACTGCTACGAAATCACATAATATGGTGTTGGTCCAATGTACTTGGAAAGATTGGTAACACTCGTTAGATTGTTAAGAATGAGAATTGCATCACTGCGGACCTAAGATGGACTTTGAGATTGCAATGAGACACACTGCAGTATGTGTTCTCTTTGATTAGCCTATGAATGCAGTTACAATTAGTGTGCATTACTCTAGAATACACGTGTCTACTGATAATAACTGATATGCTTTCCTTAGATGGATTTTGCATTCTTTTTTAAATTCGTTTCATCTTCTCAAAGTTCTATGCGCGTCCCTGTCCTCCCCGTCCTCATACTTCATTAATGGCGTCATTTCCCTATTCATGCATCTTTCAGTGAACTTCGACCCTCCTTCAATTTTGAACTGCACCTTGAAATTAGATTTGGCTCTTTTTCACAGACTTTTCATACAGGCTGCCCTATTAGAATAGTGCGGGATCGTGATCCGAATCCTTACTGTGCAACTTGCCTCTTTAATGGCTGTTACAATTGCCGAGTGCATCTTGCTCTTGAATTTTTATTGAGAAAAAATTCCCACCGTTCATCCTTCGTCGACTGAACGGCTGTGAAAAAAAAAAACAAGGATACGTTAACGATAATCAAAGACTGAGTGAAATAAAAGTGTAAAATTTGAAAAATTGCGTAGGGTCAGTTTCAGGCAGGGTTGCTAAGTCACTTTAAACAGAGTCGCCTTTGTCGCTGCCCTTGAGATGCCAGTGGCAAAGAGAATAATAATGCGTTAAAGTGCATAATGAGGTGAAGAAACTCTTGCTTGTTGGGAGTTCAAAGTAAGAGCCCTCCTCATATTATCCTCTCTTTCGTGCCTGGTTCATGGCTCGCGTTTGCTCCTCCTCAGTCAGAGGTAGTTCGTTTAAAATGCCATCGTTTGCGGGTTAGACGTGCGCCATCTTTTTTAATCTCATGAACTCATTGAGGATTCTCGCACGATTCGTGACGTGTCTTACGATTCCAGGCTCTTCATTTTATTTTCTGTAGCGCGAAGGGACCCGCATCCATGATCGTCGTCTCCATTACTCTTCGAGGCATGATCATTTATTTGACTCCTTTGGCAGTCACGTTCCCTGCCTCGAATAACTTTGACCACTAATCCTTAATGATTATTCATCATAGTCGCTAAATGGATGGCTGACGGGTTTCATTGTCGTTTGATGAAAAACTTGTTCCTTTTCTAGCCTCGCCGACACTCCTCTTCGCCACGCACAAGGACATCCGAGTGGCTAATGTATCCCGGTCTAACAAGGTCAGCACGATCGTCAAAGACCTCTCCGAAGGTGCGTCCTTGGACTTCTATTATGAACGCGGACTCGTCTGCTGGTCCGACAGTTTCCAAGAGATGATCCAGTGCGTCCGCTCGAACGGTACATACACTGGCGAGCGGATGATAGTTGTCAACTCCAGCCTAATATCACCAGATGGTCTTGCATGCGATTGGTACACTGGAAAACTGTATTGGACCGACGGTGAGAAGAATCGGATAGAGGTCACTAGTATAGATGGACGTCATCGTAAGGTACTCTTTTGGACTGATATTTATCAGCCCAGGGCAATAGCTCTTGTACCTATGAGCAGCATCCTTTTCTGGACTGATTGGGGTGACGTGCCCAAGATCGAGAGAGCTGCCATGAACGGTGATTCTGATACTAGGGAGGTCATTGTATCTGATGACATTTTTTGGCCTAATGGTCTCACTGTAGATTATGATTCTGAATTGGTATACTGGGCTGATGGTAGACTTGAATTTATTGCTGTGATGGACTATTATGGAAAAAATAGAAGAAAAATTGTTAGCGAGGGCTTGGATTATCCATTTGCTATTACGTACTTTGATCAGAAGCTCTATTGGACTGACTGGAAGACTTGGTGCATTCATTCTCATGATGTGAGATCCACTCAGGGCCACCCCAGGGAACTTTTTCATGGAGAGTATATACCTGGTGATATAGAGGTCTGGGATGCCAGAAGACAACCCTTTGGAGATAATCCTTGCCGACATAATAATGGAAACTGTTCGCACTTGTGTCTGCTTAGTCCAAAACCTCCAGGTTATTCTTGTGCCTGTCCTACGGGAGTCAAATTAATTGACAATTTCACATGTGCAAAAGGTCCTGAGGAACTATTGCTCATTGTTCAAAGAACAGAGATATGTAGAATCAGTCTGGACTCACCGGACTATACCAAATTTGTCTTACCGCTTACTGGGATCAAGTATGCCATTGCGATAGACTTCGATCCTGTAGACGAGATGCTTTATTGGACGGACGAGGATGCCTTTGCAATTAGAAGAGCTTATTTAGACGGCTCTGGTCAAGAGGATGTTGTTACCACTGAAGTTGAGAATCCTGACGGCATCGCCGTAGACTGGATCGCCAGGAATCTCTACTGGACCGATACTGGTACAGACAGGATAGAAGTAGCCCGACTAAACGGTACCAGCCGTAAAGTTATCATCAACGAGGACCTGGTGGAGCCCAGAGCCATTGCACTGGCTCCGGAACTTGGTTGGATGTTCTGGACCGACTGGAATGAGAAGAAGCCTAAAATTGAACGCAGCAATTTAGATGGAAGCGAAAGAACTCTTCTCATAACAAAGGACATCGTCTGGCCTAATGGGATTGCCTTAGATCTAGAGAGGAAGAAAGTTTACTGGTGCGATGCCAAAACAGACAAAATTGAAGTCTGCAATATGGATGGATCTGACCGGAGGGAGGTTATCGCTGATAATCTGCCTCATCTATTTGGATTCAGTCTTCTTGGAGATTTTTTATACTGGACTGACTGGCAGAGAAGAAGCATTGATCGTGCCCATAAACTGACGGGTGGCCAACGAGAGGTCATCGTCGATCAAATTCCGAATGTCATGGGTCTCAAGGCTGTTCATTTAGGTCAGATCAAAGGTGACAACCCTTGCGCCAGAAATAACGGAGGCTGTAGTCATCTTTGCCTCAATAGACCTGGAAACAATTATGTCTGCGCCTGTCAAATTGGATATGAGCTTACCAAGGATAAGAGGACCTGTGTCGTACCGGATGCCTTTCTTTTATTTGCCAGGAAGGAAAATATTGGCAGAATCAGCATTGAGAATGCTAACAATGATAATATCATTCCTGTGACTGGTGTCAAGGATGCCAGGTACTGTTATGTCCAGACTTTTCTACTTGGTATGAGATATTCTAAAATGAAAATCTTATAATTATCAAATCCTGCATTATTTTTAGCGCTTTGGATTTCGACATGCGTGACAACCGAATTTATTGGACAGATGTCAAGGTCAAGGCCATCACCAGAGCTTTTATGAATGGCTCCGAAGTAGAAAGAGTTGTGGATTTAGGACTGGAAACTCCTGAAGGATTAGCCATCGATTGGATAGCACATAATTTATACTGGAGCGATACAGGAACGCACAGAATTGAAATGGTGCGATTGGAAGGATGCAGTAGAAAAGTTCTGATCTGGCAGGATCTTGTGGAGCCTAGATGTCTAGCTCTAGATCCTGAGAGAGGGTAAACAAAATCGTTAAGCATTAAATAAGAATTGGTTTACAGTATAATTACTGAGAAGTCTTTCTCTCATTTATAGTCACATGTACTGGACCGAATTAGGAAATTCAGGTAGCATAGAACGTTCCGGTCTGGATGGTTCCCGTCGTCAAGTGATTCTGTCTAATATCGGTCGAGCCAATGGCCTAACTATAGATCATGTTGCTCGAAAACTTTACTGGGCTGATCTTCTCTTACTAGCCATAGACAGCTTCGACCTACAAACAAAGAAAAGGAAAGCCATCATTACCCACGACATAGTGTATCCCTTCAGCATTACGCAGTACCTAGATTACATTTACTGGACTGATTGGAATACTGGAGACATTGAAAGAGCTAATAAATCTACCGGATTAAATAGGACAAAAATTCATAGCAAACTTGAATCCGTCACAGATCTACTTGTATTTCATGCTTCAAGACAAGCTGGATGGAATCCTTGTGCAGTTAATAATGGCGATTGTAGCCATCTTTGCATAGCACTGCCTGGTGTAGGTGGAAAATCCTCAACTACTTATAAATGCGCTTGTCCTACTCACTATGATCTTGCTTATGACAATAGAACTTGTGTCGGTGAGTTAAGGTCTATAATTTATTTAACTGCGTTTAATGTTGTTTTATAAATGGAAGTAAAGTATTACAAGTATTATTTTTTTTTTCAGCACCTCGACACTTTATTATATACAGTCTTCGCAATGTGATGGGTCGTTTTCTACCTGATACGAATGACTGTCATGATATAGTTCTGCGAGTTCAGGGATTAAAAAATGTCAGGACTATAGAATTTGATCCAATAACACAGCATATATTCTGGATAGATGGTAGAACATCATCGATACGAAAAGCACTGGAAAATCGTACGCATTCTGGAGTAGTGGTTAGTGGAGGATCGGGTCACCCATACGACCTGGCACTTGATCCTCTGGGTCGTCTGTTATTTTGGTCTTGTGCTGCTAATAACGCGATAAACGTCACCAGGTTGGACAATGGTTCAGCTCTTGGTGTAGTGGTTAAGGGCGACGGAGAGAAACCGAGAAATATCGCAATACATCCTGAGAAACGGCTTTTATTCTGGACTGATGTTGGTGGGAAAACAAAAATTCTTCAAAGCAAGATGGACGGCAAGGAGAGAACAGTCATAGCTGCTGACCTTGATCAGTTCACTAGCCTAGCAGTAGACACTGTATCGAATTTAGTATTCTGGGCACACAGGAAACAAATTGAAGTTGCTGATCTTAACGGGAATAACCGCAGAGTTCTTGTATCTACAAATCAAGGAGCAGTTGCCCACCTTGCTGTACTCTTTGACTATGTCTACTGGTTTGATAGGGATAGTCAAGAAGTGGAGAGAGTCAATAAAACTTCAGGATCAGGAAGAAGGACTATGATGAGTAAAGCTATTACTGATCTAGTAACTGTCAGGACACCGGATGATTTGATCATGGAAGAACATACTTGTAGTCCATTTCATGATTATGGTGGATGCTCGCACTTCTGTATTGGTACCACATCACCGCGTTGCTCCTGCCCTCAAAATCTTGTTTTATCTGATGATGAACGTACCTGCAGAGCTGCACCTGCTTGTGGCACTGACCATTTCACATGCACCGCGCCCAGTTCTGCTGTGGCCAAAGATTGTATCCCTGCTACCTGGAGATGTGATGGACAAACTGACTGTCCTGATGGTAGCGATGAGCTTGGTTGTCCAGCTTGCAATCAGGATCAGTTCAGGTGTCAGAGTGGACATTGTATAGGTGAGAAATTTTAGAATTAATTCTCGTTGTTCGTCAAGAAAAATATACAAATCAAATTACGTTGAACCATATTTATAATTTTATATTAAAGTACAACCGATCTCTTCTTCGTAGACATGTCCTGGGTATGCGATGGTACCGCTCAATGTCACGATGGCCTGGACGAGACTGCGCCAGCTTGTGCATCGGCGAACAATCACAGGCAGGATGCAGGACCTGCCCCGGATACTGGGAAGAGCACCTATGTCGTAGCTGTCCTTGTCGTTATGGGTGCTGTGATAGTCGTTGTCCTAGGATTTTATTACTGCCGACGAAGACTAGCTGGAAACGAAGAACTTCCTGACATTCTTCATGATTCTGCTGGGGATCCACTCTCTCCAAAACCGGGTAGAGCTGCCAAGCCAATGCTCGCCCAGAAGAATGCTAGGAAGGATCTAAAAGCCTGCACTGTTGCAGTCAGGATGTCTACCTTGAACGGAAGTAGTATTGGCTCCAGTTATGATCGAAGTCACATTACAGGTAATAAAAGACATAAAAGAAAAATACATAATAATAATGACGAAAAACACATATTTAAAAAATAAAAATTATGTTCAGGCGCATCAAGTTCAACAAGAGGTAGTTCCGCTGGAGGTTATCCCCAGGAAACCCTAAATCCTCCACCAAGTCCAGCAACAACAGCAAATTCAACAAGGTGAAGAATACCATTCAATTAACTATTCAAGAATACTATTTAATTAACTATTTTATTAATTCCAATTGTCATACACGTTTTCTCTTCTCCAGGTGTTCTAGCAGTAATGCCTCCAGGTATCGACCTTATCGTCATTACCGAAGCATAAATCAGCCTCCGCCACCAACACCCTGCAGTACTGACGTCTGCGACGAGTCCGATGGGAATTATCCAACCGCCAGGTATCGCTACGAGAGTGAACCGTTTCCTCCACCTCCGACGCCAAGATCACTGTACCACAGTGATGCAGCCATAAGTTGTCCACCGTCACCTTCGTCAAGGTCGTCGACTTACTTCAGTCCATTGCCACCACCACCCTCTCCGGTGCCCTAAATTAAACCTGGCCTATCCGGCAACGAATGATGAAGCGGACTTCGTACAAGGAATATTTGGGTGATATTTTTCACTACTTACTAATGCATATCCTATCTTCGCAAGTCGTGTGGATACACATGAAACCGGGTGACCATGTTTGGTGAAATCCGTGACCATTCGAACATTTCATTTAGTATAATATTTTATTCTTCCATGTACAAATTTCATTATTACCGTTGTGCCTATAGTAACTACGGTCTCGGCATTTATAATTAATCGACCGATCAAGGTTACTTCCGTTCCTTTCAATTAATTATACTGGATCAGGTTAATCTAATCGATTAACGATTAATTCACCGTCGCGTACCGTAGTCCATTGTATATAAGACTTTTTAAAGACGAACGAATAAGCGTGCGGGCTTATCAAATTTTTTACCACTGAACAGTTTACGTGTAATGTATAAGTAGGGAAAAAATATTGGGACTACGGAAGTTAAGATGCCTGAGAAAGAACAGAGTAGAAAAAAGTTAGTGGAATTAGAATCTGTAAAAATTGTACATGACACTTTTCTTTTATCAACTGTAAAATAAGTCGCGGTAGCCATCCAGCGATGACTTTAATCTATACTCTGTTAATTGTGATATAAAGTATATCATAATATTATACATATATATTATATATATATTCGTTAATTATTATTATTATTAAGTAATTAATTAATTAATTACCATTGAGCCGTGTCTATATTTTATGTTCCTCTATACTTGACGTAGCGATTGACCAAAGGCTGCACCATTTAACTTTTTTTTATCTCATTGGATATGCTTTTCGCTGTAAGATTTTAGATTTTTATTCCGTAAATAACTTTTATAATGGAAACAAAAATAATAATACACGACGCAGTTCTTTTACAATCGTGTCCACAAGTTAGTCAGTGTACATCACATACCATTATTTCCTTCTTTTTTTAAATGTACAACGTATAGATGTACAAAAATGATTTGAAAAGGAAACAATGACAGACACACTGTAAGGCGTTTTCTTTTAAATATTTTTCGTGCCATAAACAATCCTGAATTCGCCTGTAGACACCAGACAAAATATTGTAAGCTGAACTCACGTTGTGTCCATATGTCTTTTTCAGTTTCTTTTTAAATCTGCCATGTGCAATAGCACAAAAAAAAATTTCACCAAATGGCTTTCTTTATCGCGCTTCTTATTACGATGACGATTATTCTTTTCTTTTTCTACACCCTGCCACTCGTCTAACTGGTATTTTCCACATGAACAGTTGTACAAAGCTATAAGAAGTATCATTCGAATGATCGACAATTCTATTATTATACATATTAATTATTACATATATGTAGGATGAATATACTGGATTAAGAACGTAAATGACGAAGAATTAAGGAAAATTGGAAGATTTTTACCTCGCACTGCCGTTACGAGAATAATAGAATAGATAATGATATAAAGACACGCGCGTCGTCGCCTTGATGTATAAGAATTGCTGTCAAAATTTTAAATTATTCTCATTATTCTCGTTTTTAACATCCAGGACTGAACATTATCGTCTATATTTTTTTTACATTTTGAATCGATATGCGTATCTTGTCCCGAAGACTGTAAAAAATTTGTACAAATCGCCAGAATAAAACTTTTGTTAATGTATTTTACATAGACATGTTTTATTCCGTTCATTTTATATTTATAACCGGATAACTTAATAAAATTAATAGCACGTAAGAATAAATATCTATAGTCTGAGAACAAAGTATGTATTGCACTGCTAGAGCCAAGATAAAAATATTCATTCAGCAAACATAATGTAAATAAATTGATCGTTGCATATTTTTTCCTGGAGTTTTAGGATCTCTTACCAGGAAACTATTATTTGTTGTTTCAATATTAGTCATGTCGTTTACTGGACCTTGATAATTTAACTCTTCGTTATTTCCATTTGCTTGACGATCCCCGACATTTTCCTGTTGCATTTTCGCGTTCTTCTTGAGCTGCTAGTTCCTCGTCTAGTAGAAGTTCAAAGTTTCCCATTGCTTCTGGCGACGGGCACTTATTCCACCTAACACTGTTTAAAGATAGAAACATGATTCTGTACTTGAAATATTTTCATCAACTCAGTACTTACTCAGGAACACCATCCGGTGGCAATACAACGGAGACAATATTGTCAATAAGTTTGTACTTTAGTATTCTGTCATTTACAGTTGTTGATGTTAAGGATGGTGATGCGTTTACCTATGGAATGAAAAATAATCTTAGATCTGGAAATATTTTATTCAAGATATAAAGTACTCACCTCAATGAGCCAGGGTTTCAATTTGTTGTCAATGATGATATCGTAACCATAACATTCGAAACAATGACGATCATTCGCCATAACTGGTGCTACTGCCTTCAAAGAGTGAACGATGCACCAGGAGATGTTTGCAAAAAGCTTTTCAGTCACTGCCTTGCCCCGCGTACTTTCCAAGTATAAGCGTAGGTTTTGTACACTGAGCTTGCCACCATGCAAACTGTTGTACTCATCCTACGTTTCATTAAATTTGTTTTAATGTTCTGATATTGTGAATGTTCATTAATCATTTATGTTGTAATCTTGTACTTACTCCATGTTTTTGTACAGAAACGTTGGTAAGGTGCACATACATATTATCCAATTCCTGAATACTAGTATCATACTTGACTGTACAAAATCGACAGAAACCCAATTTAAATAAATATGCTTTCAATGGACGAAAAGAAGTGATGAGAACATATAGACGAAGATCAAATTTTTTGCCACCAATTAATAAGGGATTATCAATATACCTGTAATGCAAAAGAAAGATTGCATCAATTATATATTGTAATTGTATCAATCTTTAATACCTGGAAATCACATAAGACTCTTTGGTGAGATTTGGATTGAATGGATTCCTGGCTTCCCTGGACCATTTTTTTAGTTTACTCAATTTATTTATTAGAAATATTCCAGCTCCCTGAGATTTACCACAAGGTTTCATTATCCATGTACTTTGTGGAGATTTTCGATATTCCTCTACAAACATGTTATAATCTACCAAAGATTAATACAGCATAGTAACTGTTATTGGTATTTGGAAATATATTTAATCATTTAATTAGATACCTGCTGGTAAAACAAATGTGACTGGGATAAAATCAAGATGAAGATATTTTCCTGGTCCATCTCCTCTTTCAGCAAGAGGACTTCCTTCCCTCTCTAAATCTTTTCTGTACCTTTTTATGTTTTTCACTAACAAATCTTTCCTTGTCAATTCATAATGATTTGGAAAATGATTAATTGTTCTATAAATAAATAATATGAATAATACCAGTAATATTATAAGAAATACAACTGCCTAATTAATCTGACTATAACAATTCATTGTATTGTCTAAACAAATTGCATACTGATTGTCACCCATTCTATATCCAGTTTCTACACTGAAAATAGTTCTGCAGGATTGTGTGACTGCCCTAAAATAATTGTTTAAAATTATCATCTATAAAGGTTCAATAAATTATCTAACAAAAAAATGTACCAATAGAAGTTCCAATCATCTTCAGGACCTACTTGGGTCCATCCCCGTTTTTCAAAATTATATACAATCACGGATTTATCCATATCCGTACAAAACGTGACTTTCATCTTGTCAGCTCCCACAGTCGGTACTCTGTAAATAATGAATTAATTAATAGAAACAATTGTTCAAAACATTAGTAAATTTCATCAAATAATACATCTTCTCTGTTCAATATCTAGTTCCTATCACAGCAAACTCCTTAGAGCACCTAAAGTAATAACACAGAAAAACAACATAAATTTCAAAGAAATATGCAATTCGAGAAAAAAATTAATAAGTTGATGAACAAACAATTAATTTAATAATCATTAACAGATTTATACCTCCCATAAATAGTGGATAAATTTGAATTTAGAGGACGTTTCCCATCCGTAGCGGCGTTCGCCATTGCTGTTTCACGATTTAATTAAAGTTTGATCAATTCTCTATAGAAACGCATTTATCTTATGAATCCTAAAAATTACGATTATATATGATTAAATATATAAAATCACCTTGAATAAAAGAAAAACGCCGAAAGATTTTCAATCAATCTCTGAAACCTTTGTCGCAGTGCATCTTATTATTACTTATTATAAATATACACTTTATAATTTATTAATATTTTTTATTTTGACAACCTTAAACTCAACACAGCATTTGAATAACATTTGAATTTTTGAAGATCGACGGGGTACCAATCTAACCGATATTTGGCGCTGTATCACCGTCGTTCTTTGAATTTGTCAAATGTAATCAAACAAAGAATCATACGTAGATACAGCCTCATAGACAAAAGGTAAGTCATACAAAATTTTTAAAATTCCTTTGTAAATTTTAATTGGAGAACTGACCTTATGTTTTAATTAATCAATGCAATTGTATGCCAAAGTAGCGGCAATCGTATTCGTGTATGTTTATCGTTTTCGTGGGCTGAATAGTAAAGTATGATTACCGGTTGTTAGTTCATCGCTTTAATTCCAGAAAGCGGTCATAGTTTTAATGGTTTCCTTTATTCTTTTAGTTAATTCAATTTCATGCAATTTATTTTCTGTTCTTTCCGTTTTACACCTGATATAATTATACGAATCCTTTATAGTCGCACATTTTTTTTTCTATTCTGTTTCTATATATCTTCACATGATTTTTTTTATATATTGTCATAGCATAGTTTTCTGCATTTTTAATGCTTGATTGAACTTAATTAGCTAAATTTTTAACGTAATCGTTGAGAACATCTTTCAGTCATATTTTATCTATTTATTAATTATTATTCATGTTTGTAGAAGTGACCATAAGTGACAAAGAATGGCTCCCTTAATTTCTAACGGAGTTGCTGCTGAGATTGGGACTAAGAGAATGGGTCGTGGTCGAGGGATAACAGTATCCACATTGACACCAAATAAGTGCCTCTGCCAGCGACCACGCTGTCATGTTTTATGCAACGTCTGTGGTTTTCTTACATGGGGTAGAATTCGCTATGCCTGTCCAATTCATCCACAGGTCTAGTATATCCTTATATGCTTTCCCATTTGCTTCTGTATTTATATTATTGATATTGGTCTTCATTACTTTGATATTTTGTTGCTGTTTTAAGCTTTTTCTTTCATTTATTTTGCAGACTGTGTTTTTGATTGATGTCACCCAGTGTCCAAACTGTAGAGCCTATGAATTTATGCTTACCGAGTTTTAAATCCACTTTTTTATCATAATATTTTTCTCTGGTAGAAAAATTTCTCAGTGATTACTATGACTATAAATGTTGTTTTATGTAAAGATACTGAGTAATGAAAGTACCTATTCTGTTAAATGAAAGATTTTTTACCAAAGAAGTATATAATCTAAAGTGTAAGATGTCAAAGCGTGTGATATTATTTTTTAAATGAACTTATAAAATGATTATAGGTTTAGAAACTATAAGTTGTTTAGAATATGAAATACTATATCAATTTATTTTGCGTTTTACAAAGTTTCTGTTTTTTTTTGTAACTAGATCAATTGAAATTACTTTTGTTATATTATGTCACGTTAATGCTGTATAAAGGACAGCATTCAAACTATTACTATTGTTTTGTTTAGAAATAGATTATTAAGTAATAAAGTTAATGTAATAAAATTATAGGAAAGAGATGAAATACATTACAAAGTGACCTTGTATTGTTTGTGTTGTAAAAGCATTTTATTATATTAACTAATATGATCAACATTATTAAGCAAACCAGCCAGGTGTTCCAGGCACCTTGTTCTGTTTTATGAACGCTTTAAACCCTTTTTTTGATTCCTCAAGGGCAGCCATTTCATCTGTTATCTTTTTGCCTTTGGTATCATCTTTTTTAAATAAAGGTGGGTACTTAAATGTTTGATCCTTTGGCTGTAATGAATAAAAAATGCTAATTAATAAGCCTTTTAAGATAATTTTCCATAAAGCAAAATAAAGGCTCACCAAAACCACATAGGCTACTTTAACATCTTCCTCTTTAGTAAGGATAGACTTGTATGGTTCTGGACGTACTTTTCCAAGTTGAATTCGCGTATTTACATGAACTGGATGAACGTTATATATTTTCCTTAGGTACTGTTTCACATCTGGAATTGTCATTTCCATAGAACAGTGAAACTCTACAACGTTCTTTGGCTGCTTCATAGTAGGTTTCACAATTTTTAGCCAGAAATTTGGCAGAAATACTCTCAGTTGAGGATTGCCTTTTTGATAAAGTGGGTACCTGCATATTTCAATTTATTATCAACTATCATATTAATATAAGACATTTATCTTAGAAGAAATATTAATAGAAGATATATAGAATCAATATTATAGGTTATGGCATGCAGTATATTAATTAAAATTATTGCAAATAGTATTCATGCACATTGATAAAGATTACATGATTGAATTATGAGTATATCAACCAGTTATTATTTATAGATATACTTACCACCGTGTTGACATTTTACTATTTTGTTATTAAAAATTGAAAAATACTTCCATGAATGTACTACTTGTTTGACTTAACCTTAAAATTAGCAGAAGACATATCAGGTTTACCAACTTTCATTAAAATATTACTAGACAGATTATTTATTTTCAACAATACTTTTATGCAATTTCTTTTGCACTTTAAATATGTATAGTCTTTTTATTACAACTCTACTTCAATAGTGGGCAATTTAGTATTTACAGTAAAATTTGAGTAACAATCTTATGAATGATTAAGCATGATTTTCAGGAGTACTCTTTGAAGATGATGCATCCTTATTTAAAGAATCTTTGCAGTCGAGTAAAGGATGTAGATGAAATTTAATACTGCTAGCAACATGTCTCTCATTTATTAATCGACAATTATCTTTCGTATCTTTGATTATCCTCTGAAACAAGACTTCCTAAAAAGAAGATAACTGATATTAACTTACATAGAATAGTTGAAACATAAATATATATATATCAAGTATACTTGCTTACAGATGCTTCTTTATTGTTCTCAACAGAAATAAGAATGCGAACATCATGGTTCTTGATCAACCATTTATTGATATTTTTAATCTTTGATACCAAATCAAATTCAGCTATACGAGTTGAAATTACCATTAATTTAGTGGGTTTTAATGCATTACTCTTTTGAGAAGCTTTTTGTTCTTTACGTTTCATTTCTTCCTGAAAATATTCTGTGCCTGTCATTAGTTTATAAGTGGCTCGATCAGTTTTTGTATCCGTATCCACAATTTTCACTAATTTCAAGTTACGTCTTTTAGCTATTTTTTGTGCCTCCTCCAGTGTGATAACAACAAGTGATTCATCAGGATGTATTAATGTGATCCTAGGGCTCGATAATTTTTTCTTTCTCTCAGGTTTTGGAAAATTATCTTTTGCTTCATCCATTGAATTCCTTTTGTTGATATTAGGAGACGTACTTTTGCTCGATGAATAATTAAGCACTTGTGCTTTGTGGAAAGCAGGAAGCATGTCAAATATTTTTGGAAATATTGTAATATTGCATTTTTTCAGGAAATTAAGATTTGTTGATATTCTTACAAAACTCAAAGCTCGTGTCATACTGCACAACGCCATTTTTTATTCTATAACGATGGTACCTTAAAAGCTTCTACACTTCTACTCCAATGTATCCTGTTAGTTTGTCATAGCAAAAAGGCGTGACTAGGGCATAGTGGGGGCACAATATGCTATTTAATTGGTCGCCTTTCCTCCTACTCACCAAAATCTCATGTCATAGACGTAGCTGGTAAAATTAGAGCTTTTAAAATTCTTATGGAAATAACATAACATAACCTAACAAAAAATAACAATCTTCGACTGGTTTTTCAGGTTATAATTTCTAATCATTCATGATTTAATAATCTGTAGATTTAGAATGATTGTCCGCAATACAGTTTGCTGTTTGCTGGGTAATCGTCTGAAGAATACTTTTTTGAATAATCGAAATATTAAAAGTACAAGGTGAGTGTATTTTCATACATAAAGAGAAATATATACATTTAATTTTGTATAAATCATGTTTTTTTTTCAGTTGCATTAAAATTATTTATGAGAAACTCTATTGTACTGCTTCGAAGGAATATGAAACACCTATTGAAAATATACGTAACTTTAGTATAATAGCTCATGTTGACCATGGGAAGAGTACACTTGCTGATCGTCTTCTGGAAATGACAGGAGCAATACGTGCTAATTCCGGAGCTCAAGTCTTAGATAAACTGCAAGTTGAGAAAGATCGTGGGATAACAGTAAAAGCTCAAACAGCTTCATTAAATTATACATATGATGGAGTAGAGTATCTATTGAATTTGATTGATACTCCAGGACACGTTGACTTTAGTAATGAAGTATCACGGTCCTTGAGTGTCTGTCAAGGTGTATTATTGTTAGTAGATGCTAATGATGGTGTTCAAGCACAAACTGTTGCAAATTTTTACCTAGCCTTTGGACAGAATTTAACTGTCATTCCATTGATAAACAAGGTATATTTGCTAATCTTTGTTCAGTATTGAACATTTATAATCAAAATGTTTATTGATAAAATTTGTACTAAAGGTGGATCTAAAAAATGCTGACCCAGCAAGAGTTGCAAAGCAACTTAATACATTGTTTGATATCGAAGAGTCAGATATCCTTAAAATTTCTGCAAAATTTGGAATGGGAGTTGACAAAGTTCTGGAAGCTATTGTCAAAAGAATTCCACCTCCTGTGGTAGATAGGCAGAAGCCATTCAGGGCTTTACTATTTGACAGCTGGTATGATCGCTATAAAGGAGCTATCTCTCTGGTTTCGGTCAGAGAAGGATCCATATCTGTCGGACAATGTATCTCATTTGTACATACCAAAAAATCCTATGAAGTAAAGAGCCTCGCATTGTTAAGACCAGAGGAAGAAAATGTCAAATCTTTGTGAGTTTATGATACTTTACTTTATTTGATAATTTTACATATTTCATCATTGTAGTATGCTTTACTTTGTATATGTAGAATCGCGGGCCAGGTCGGCTGCATCGCATGCAATATGCGGTCATCAGCAGAAGCCTATATGGGTGATACAATCCACTTGAAGGAAACTTTAGTAGAGCCGCTACCAGGATTCAAACCAGCTAAATCTATGGTGTTTGCCGGAATTTACCCAGCAGATCAATCACAGTTGCCTGACCTGAAAAATGCTATTGAAAAATTAATTCTTAATGACAGTGCAGTGACTGCTACTACTGAGTCCAGGTGAATTATATAATACTGTTAAACAGTTCCCCATTTTATAATACAATAACTTTAGTTGTATGTATTATTATCTATATTGCATTTAGTCCTTCTTAACGTGTATCTGTTGCAGTCCGGCGTTGGGGCGTGGATGGAGATTAGGATTTTTGGGACTGCTTCATATGGAAGTTTTCACACAGAGATTAGAACAGGAGTATGACGCTGAGCCTATTCTCACAGCACCAGGAGTTACGTACAAGGCGAAGATCATTGGACGAAAAAATATTATTAAATACGGGTCTGATGAAATATCTTTTAATAATCCGGCACACTTTCCAGACCCTGTGATAGTTACCGAATTTTATGAACCAGTGGTTATAGGTACTATAATAACGCCAGGTATACATTGTTATCCTATTCTATCTCTATTGTAGAATTAATCAAGAATTATGCAGCTTTATTTCTTTATTGTTTCTCTACTGTTTGTATTAGATAAATTTCTTGGCGGTGTAATATCACTGTGCATGGAGCGTAGGGGTGTTGAGAAGTCTACAATGAATATTGACAATGAACGTGTGATGCTACAATTTGTTTTACCACTTAACGAAATCATAGTTGACTTTCACGACTCATTGAAATCTATGAGCTCAGGTTACGCTAGTTTCGATTATGAAGATTATGGATACCAGCCATCTTCTATAGTAAAGGTGAGTTGAGACATTTGCATAGCATACTATTAGAAAATTTGAACAATGTGTGTTTATGAAAATTATACTGTTACATGTTCTTTAGCTGAATATTCTTTTAAATGGTGTGGAGGTTGAAGAACTAAGTACAATAGTTCACAGTTCCAAAGCTGCTCAAATGGGAAAGAGAATGTGTACAAGATTATTAGATATTATACCACGACAACAATTTCAAATAGCTATACAAGCCGCAGTAGGATCGAAAATCATGGCTAGAGAGACATTAAAGGCCTTCCGGAAGGACGTGGCAGCCAAATTGGTAATAATATTTCTTAGCGTATACTTGCACCATGGAGATACCAGTAAAGAGAGTCTAATCTTATGGGACTTTGTGTGGAATGATTGGTGGAGTATAGAAGTTCTGAATAGAGTTAGAATGCAATACATTTCGGTTGACACCTAACACACAGGAGCTGGACTTCTTTATCAAAATCTCCTACATAATGCTTATACATTTACCAATTGTTTATTTATGCTTTTATTGCTTTAGTATGGTGGAGACATTACAAGAAGAATGAAATTATTGGCAAGACAGGCAGAGGGTAAAAGAAAGTTGCGAATGGTGGGCAATATCGCTCTGCCAAGACAGACTTTTATTGATGTATTAAAGAAATAGAATGCATTAAGCATTTAAGTCTTCTGTAATATACTTTGCAATAAATTATTTATAAAACTCTGATGTGACTATATGAAATTTTGCTTACCCGTATCTCGATATTTTATAATTCAAACCTGTAATAACAGAACAAGCAAAATACTGACAAAGTTTTCTAAAGAAATTCTTTTATTCTATTTGATTTTTTACACCTTTCTAACAAAAATAAGCATATCATTGTAATTATTCCCTCCAAACATGATCTTGATGCATGAATAACTCGTTTGAAATTTAGAAAGTGTGAAGTTGTGATGTTGGTATGAAATATCACTAAATTCATTTTTTTACCATTTTACCCTAGTGATGCAGTTGATATCACGGGTAAGTAAAGATGATTTTGCTAGAACATCGAGTGACGTAAAATCATCCGATCTTCAGGCTGCTCCTGATTGGCGAGGATGCAGTGGCACGATCATTTGTAATTTTTGGTTACTACGCTTTGACACATCGTGCGTGAAGTGTTGACTCGGTGAGATAATATTTAATGAAATATAGGAAAGCCAACGAGTAGAGGATAAAACTACTCCGAATGGCCGAACCTGGTGGCTGGGTTCCACCCGGCCAGGAAAATGATTTTACCAATATCCCAACTAGTGACAGCTTTAATTTGAACGAAATGACTGGATTCGATGGTATGTCTCTGGCTCTCCTGACGAATTCTATCTGCAAAATGCAATTTATAGAATTGCGACACTCTTTATGAAAATGTTAGCTGTTTCGCTTCTGTTGAAAGCTTCATTAGTGCAAAACAGTAATAATTTTAATGCAATCTGGGTTGGATTCTTCTTAAGCAAAAATTGTTCCTACCACTGCTTCTCTTTAATCTTGTACAAATAATCTTTTTTCATCTATTTAAGTAGTTAAAAAAAATTTCAGTTACGATTATATTCTGCTTGGGTAAATAGGTATATTTAATTTTTTCAATGCTTTTCCAGATCTTTTATCGAATTGTGAAACAGAACTTTTGAAGACGGAAAATCTCTTCAGTGACGAGACTCTTATAGCTGAATTGGAAGAGTCTATGACAGGACAACTCGATGACTCGTCTCCGTTTGATTTCATGGATACAAATGAATTTTTAAATGCATCAGATAACAGCGATTTTAAAGATTCTAGTATTCTTGATCCTTTGAAATCGAATGTACAGTCTGTGCAGCAAGTTCCATGTGTTAATCAAGAGGCTGTGACTCCTCAAGTTAAACCACAAAGGATTTCTGTGGCTCCTACTCCAACAGTCTTTAGTTCCCAATATACCATTCCTCAAGGAATGAATTTCAATGTTCAACAACCAGTTGTGACTTTAGCTCCAGTTGCAACACAGCAACGGCAGCTTCTCTTACCTGCTAAACTCATCAAGTCAGAGTCTGTTGTTTACTCAAGAGGATCACAGGCTGTCACATCCTCTCCTGTTCCACATCAGATTCATACTTTGGTTAATACAGTCAATGGCACTGTTCTTGCTACTGGTAAAATATTACATAAGAAAAGAATTATTTTAATGAAGAATGCAATTAATTTTCTCTTTAACAGGAATACCAGTGGTTTTGGACACTGATAAGGTGCAAATAAATCGTTTAAACACTGGGAATCATATAGGAGTACCTAGAGTTCGTGAAGTGAAGCGTAGTGCTCACAATGCAATAGAAAGAAGATACCGTACTTCTATCAATGACAAAATCATTGAGTTGAAGAATATTATTGTTGGAGTAGATGCAAAGCTCAATAAGTCAGCTATTTTGCGGAAAACTATTGATTACATAAGGTGAGAATTGTTTATATTCGTTAAGAAATCACTCAATTGAATTGATCAAACATTATGTTAAAAAATGATTTGTCTTTAGATTTTTGCAAAATTCCAATGCCAAATTAAAAGCAGAAAACATGTCACTCAAAATGGCTGCGCATAGGCAGACAATGAGAATGGATGCTTTGACACCACCACGTTCCGATACCAGTGAACCATCGTTGTCACCGGTTCCTGATCCTCTGTCTCCGCCATCCCCATCATCGATTAAAGATGAGTCTGAAAGCTTGCACTCACTTCACCACTCAGTATCCTCAACTCGAGGTTTGAGAGATCACACGAGGATGACACTCTGCGCTTTTCTCTTCGTATTTCTCGCATTCAATCCATTCTCTATCCTGCTGAACAATGTAGGACGTTTCAAAGATTATTCCAGCGCCCGTGTCGACGGTAGAACGATTCTTAATTACAATGGTAAATAATATAAAATACAAATCAATTATTCGAAATACAAAGACAGATAATATTTTCGTATTAATCTAAAACTTTCATTCCATTATAGATCAGTCGGAGACGGAAATTGGTATTTGGGGTAGTGTTCTCCTAGGATTGATCAATATAATCCTCCTGTTTTGTGGTCTGTATCGACTTTTACTCTACGGTGATCCAGTTTTACCATCAGACAGCAAGATCTTCCTGGATGTACGCCGATGGCGTCGCCAGGCAGAGTTTAATATGTCCAGAAACGATCATGAACAAGCTTGCTCTGATTTGCGTCAGTGTTTGGTATTCTTCGGTAAAACTGTACCATCCTCAAGACACGAAGCATTTTTGCCAACTACTTGGCAGATAGTACGACAAGTGTTGCATACTTTGCGCCTTGATAAATTCGTTAACCACTTTGGCAAATATTTTGCTGATAAATCGGAGCGAGAGCAAACTCAATTATCTGCCTTAGAGTTGTCGATAGTTTATCAACATTTGCTGTGTCTAAGACTTTCTAACGGTTCAACAGAATCTGTCTTATTCTTGGCTCTGTCTGCTGTGAACTACGCTGAAGCAGCTGGAAATACTGCACCGAAGACATACCTGGCTGAAGTCTATGCGAATGCTGCCTTATGCTTGAAACTGTTACCTTTTCCTTTCGTGTACAAGCACTATTTAGCCAAATTCAGAAGTGTACTCACTACCTGTGCTGTACCTGAAAAACTAAGATGGCTCACCAGTCCGGAAGGATTCAGATTCCTAAACTCTCAGAAATGGCAGTATGATTCTCGATGTCAGGATGAATTTTCATCTCAAGCTAGTAATACTCAACCGCTGTCGTTTGCTGCAAGAGCCTACAGGCAGCATCTCCTGGGACAATGCCTGAAACTCATTACTGGAACAGCTGAAGATTCGCATGCTTCAGCCGTTCTGGAAATGGCTAGAGCAGTAGTAGCTTCGGCACAGGTAGAATCCAGCTCTTCCTTAGTCGACAAACTTTCTATCAACAGTAAGAATCATTCGTACCTCCTAACAAATTTTATGTCATCCATCTTTCGTGTTTTCTTTCTATTAATTTCAATTTTCTTTAACCCTCCAGAATGCGAAGATGAAATTGGTTTATGGTGGGGTGCTGTGATGTGTGTCGCAGCCAGTTGGAGATTAGGAGAAGACGACACAGCTGCCTGGAGTATAGTCGTTGGTAGATTCCCTTATGAAAAGAGTCCGCAATCTGGTAAAGGTAGTCCGCTACCTCATGCAGTTCTCAATGTTCTTCAGGCTGCTAAAAGAGCTGGTGGACGAGCGCCAATGAGATTGATAGATCAAGCCGGAACTTTCTTAGAACAGTCAATGTTTTACTATCATTGCAAACAGCAGTCATCTCAAAACATAGTGGTAGGTAGCTGATAAAAGATTCAAAATCTGAGAAAATCAGTATGGTGCTAGTACAAAATAATATTAATTTATGATGCCTGTCCCGGGCATGCATTGTAGTTGCATTGCATGGATGTAAATAACGATGCAATACTTCTGCAGTGTAAACCCCGTGACTGGTCCATTCAGCAGTGATAAAAACAAAGTTATTTTAACTGTTAACTACCAGTGCAATTGCATAATGAAATCTATAAATCTGATACATATAATCAATTCAATTACAGTTAACTCAATTATGGATTTGCGACTGGCTTCTGGAGCTAAGAACATCTTTATGGGAGGAGCTGGAAGCTGAAAATGTTAAAACTTATGGACATTCCGCTCTAGCTGGCTTTCAGCGTGATCTGGCATGTCTGCGTCAATTATGTCAACAGATTCCAGTGAGTTATTACAAAATTATTAGTCATTAATAAAATATCTGATACATTACGTTCTTCCTTGTTTGCAGTCTGTACTCACAAGAGTTTTCCTCTACGAAGCCACAGCAAGATTAATGGCTGGAGCTGCACCAGTGCGCACACAGTTTTTGCTGGACCGTAGTCTTCGACACAGAAATTCCAAATCTTCTATTATTTGTGGAAAAGATCGTTCCCAAGAACAAGGTACTGGCGAACGTGAGCATGCTGCGGCGCTTTGTCTGGCCTGTCGTCATCTACCCACAGTTCTCTTGGCTTCACCTGGTGAACGAGCAGGAATGTTGGTTGAGGCTGCAAAGACATTGGAAAGAATTGGCGATCGCAAAAGGCTTCAAGAATGCTATGAGCTCATAAGGCAATTAGGACCTGCAATTTCTGTTAACTAAGATCAAGAGCAACGTTCAAAGATTTAGTGCGTACCTGATCCATTCGACAGAGAACTTATGGTTAATTGAAGGTCTGCCAAGTTTTTATGAGAAGAAAGGGATTATTATTATATAATTATCCGGTCCGGCTTCTTGTATATTTCTTAATATTATTTATTGAGGGCTGGACGTTAATACGGGTCACCGCTTTCGATTTTAGCTTTACTCCCTTGAAACACTCTTAAATCTGAGATATATTGTATCTACGTTTAGCCTTTAAAGTAAATATATGTATTCATTTATATATAATGTGTTTTATGTATGTAAACTACATATGATATATAAATACTTATGATTGGCATTTAAAAATAAAATATTTTTATATTTTTAATTCGAATTGACCAATGTGTTCCTAAAATGGATGAAATGCAGTCATATATCTCGCAACGCGAGAGATGATAATCGATTCTTTTTAGACTTTCGATAATCTAAATGCGAGAATGACGCCATTGCGAACTGCCATCTAGACCTTCTTTCTTTCACGGCGATCCCAGAAGTAAGTTAAATACATGTTTTCTTACGAATTTCGCACTATTTTCTACATACAACTCTCCCACGATATTTTAAATAATATAATTCATGAATCAATGTTATGTTGCTCTATATAATGAACACTATTTTCCGGAAGATTACTCAGGAATACAAAAATTTCTCCACAATAAGTTACCACCACGTGTATAAAGCTTGTGGATGGAAACGATATTTACTTCACGTAATCTAATGTATTTCAACCGTTATTCATGATATTTTTATCTATCTTTATTTTAGTTTACTTCAAATTATTTTGCTGAGATACTCCAGTTGATAGAATAATTGGGAAATTCATTTTCTTATACAATTTAAGTGTTGCACTTAGCTTGATCTATTATCCATTCATAATGTCATTTATCTAAATATTTTATTCATTGATCTACAATTTAGTATTAACGTTAAATTGTTATATTTTACAGTCTAAGCCGACAGAATGACGAATTCCAAAGGTTACCGGCGTGGAACGCGTGACCTGTTCTCCAGGAAGTTCCGCAAGCATGGAACAATCCCACTTTCTACGTATATGAAGGTGTACAAGGTTGGAGATATCGTAGATATCAAAGGCAATGGTGCAGTCCAAAAGGGTATGCCATACAAGGTATACCATGGTAAGACTGGAAGAGTCTTCAATGTTACTCCTCATGCTCTGGGAGTGATAGTCAACAAACGTGTCCGTGGTCGCATAATCGCCAAACGTATCAATGTGAGGATTGAGCATTTGACACACTCCAAGTGCCGAGAGGACTTCTTGAAGCGTGTTAAGGAAAACGAGCGTCTCCGTAAGGAAGCTAAGCAAAAGAAAATTCAGGTGCAACTCAAGAGACAACCTGCACAGCCATCGCCTGCCCACATTGTGTCAGGACAGGAGGCTCCAATTCTTCTAGCACCTATTCCATATGAATTCATTGCTTAAAAGTCTAATAAAGCCGTTTTGACATTATACAGTTAGTTTTTCATACTCTTCCTTATAATATCCTTGCAAAAAAATGACTAGATGCCACAGAGATCTGTGGTCAAGTTGTATAATGTTACTGAAAGTATTGTAGTAAGAAAAAAGGATATGTCCAATGTATCTTTATAGTACATAATACTTTATTATTCTTGGCATATTTAAATTAAAAATTCTATTTTAAATACTTTAATTACACATAATACGATATTTACATAGAATAGATATCCTGGGTCCAATTGTAAAGCTATCCTTGTAATATGTCTTCTCATATAGTCCTGACACTAGATACCACTGTATCGAGGCAGGTCAAAGCTGGACACACTCAACACTTTAAATACAAGCTCATTCGCACCTAAGCTTGTTTGTAACAATAACTTTATTACCAGTCGTATATTTTACATTCAAATAAATTCTGATAGTGCCACAAACTTATTAGTCCTGGCCAGCTTTGCCATTGTGATTTTATCTTCCTCAATGATAAGGACCCTGCCTTGCTGGTTACCTTAGCTTTGGACTAGTTGTAGGGTATCATTTTAAATAAATAGATCTTACACGACTGCCTCGGCAGCACGGCTTGGCCATAATCTTTTTCTTTCTTCTAATCCTGATTTTTTATATGCTTCTTATTTAGCGAATCTTCTCACATCAAAACATCACTTCCTTCGGAGTGAGCCTGGGGCTCCGAAACCCTGTCCGCTTGCTTCTAGCTACAGTCTCTCGACTGATAAAAAAGAATGTAACCAGTTTCTGATGACTTTTGTATATCAGACGTCAGGCCATAGAAATCTTCAATCGTCGACGCATCGATTTTCTAATCATAAAAACAGTAAGTATTAATTATGGTTATCAATAGTGACGCAGTTGAAACCTATTGGTAAACTTACATCGACCATATCGTCATCAAAGAGTAACCAGAAACCATGACTCTTTACTATAGAAATATAGTGGCCACGATTTGGACCACTTCCACAATGTATTACCACAGCCACGAGGTCGTAGAGACGGTCTGGATTAACAGCATCATCACTCTGAAATAAACTCTTCTTAGGATAGTGCATATGTGTGATTTTTTCAATTAAATATGACTATTTAGTATATTAATGTTATATTTAAAAATATTGAAAGAACCTACAGTATTAAAGAGGCGAAGCTCCAATGGAAATACCACCCGATGAGACACTTTAATATGTCTGTTGTACTGTTCAACATACTTGAACCGTTTCAAATGAAGAGCCAATATCATTGGTAGCTTCTTCACTCTCATTCGTTTCTAAATTCAATGATGAACATCATTCATAATTTATTCAGATACAATCTGTGATTATATAGAATTTAATGACAGTGCTCCACTTACTTGTGCTTCCTGATAACTGCTACAGTGATCGCATTTGAATTTGTTATCACTACAGAGAGTTTCAGTATTTGAAAAACACTTTAGGCAGTGAGTGATGGAGGTGTTTTGATCTACATCAACCTGAAGGTCAAAAAAATCCTCGTCCTTACTGGAGACAGTCTCACAATTTAGACATCTAGTCTCTGAAGTAAGGATACCCTGAAAGATTTCGTGAACCCAGGTTGGCTCTGGTGGGGAGCCTGCATCTCCAGAGCCTCCTTTTCCTGCAGGTTTGCTTTGGCTTCTCTCTGCTAGAAATAGAAGAATTAGAATTAGTTAAATCGGACTGGTTATATTATAATGAATAAAATAATAACAGATATATGTTATTACCAAGAATAATCTCGTTGATGTGGTTTATTAAGAAATTTAAAAATTCGTGAGCATCCTGTTGCATATAATTGTCGAACTCCTCTGCAACATATTCCATAATAAATTGTCAGTTATTGAATCACAGGTAAAATATTTATTTACACACCTTTCTCTTTCCGTAAACGGGCAATAAATTTCTTTGGGGCAATAGAACCTACTTTCTTTTTCTGCGTTGCTATACTGTAAAATAAATCTGCGAGACATGTTAACAATGTCTCTTTAGTTCTCTTATTACGTGCTTTGTACTCCAAAACTTTTTCACGAAACGGTCTACAGAAATACAATGCTTGAAGTACCGAATTGCTGTAGCAAGTATTTCCAAACTGTGAATAGAGAATATATATAAAGCAACAGAATATATATTCCCCACTATATGAATTAATAGTAAACTCACATTCACAAGGCCAAAATAATGTTCATTTGGAGGGAACTGATCAGAGCCAATGTCTCTTTCTAGCTGAGAAATATTTGCACCCTAAAACATAACAGAGAACATACATTCTATGACATTTCATTATAACTCAGGATCTCATATGGTATGTCATTTAATAAATATATTAAAGTACAGTCTATTACATGGGTTTCAGGTTAGATTAATAAAGTTTTAGTTGTTGTAAGAGTACCAAGTATTACATACCATTTTACAAATAGTACACACTGACTGGCAATAGAATATCACTTAACATGAATTTGGCCGTGAGAAACAACTCCATCGTACTGGAGAATTCTCGAGTATTATTTTAAATATTACAGCATTAACACATTCATCGAGCCATCTTAACGTTTATATTGAAAGTATCCCGAAGTTATAGTGGTAACGAAGGTAAAGGTATGTGTATTTTCTTCGATAGATAACTGCAATATGAATTCTTTATAAAACACAGATGATGGAATATTCTGCCGTCTGAAATTAATCAAACAAATCTTTCATATTTTTAAACGAATTTCGACGATTTTCCTTCTCCACGTACGGCCTAATGCGTTTTGGCAGACGATCGCTGCTGCTTCGTTTTCATTTTCTCTAGTTTTTATATGTACTTAGGTCTGTTCGTGCAAGCTGTTTTATATGCTCCGAAGCCCTATAAGTGTGTTCGAAAATGAACCTAGAGCGCAGAGTGCATCGTTGCTTCTCTATTTATTGCAGTCATTTGATCGAATCACAACATGCTCTCGGCGCTTTTGGCTCATTTTCGAATACACCTATAGTGCTTAAGAATCTGGACAAAGACTTTAGTGCAGTTTCTACAGTCCTTTTTACAACTGACAATCTCATCGATCTGTCGAATCTTTAAGACAAACCTGCAGGTCACTTGAAAAATAAGAGGGACACCATTTTACGTCAAAAAAATATGTGATTGGGTCACCCAAGGTTATTTAAAAATGGCTGAATGATGAATAATAATTTTCATAATCTATTATGACTTAAAATTAAATTGTACTTTTTACTTGTTATATAGGAATTTTTGAATTCTTAAAGATGCTGCGCACTATTAGGAGTATAGGTTTTAAACCCACAGGCTTTAATTTTCACACAGAGGTACGCATAGATTATTAGGATTTATATTTTTTATGAATAAAATAAACGTTTTAGAAGCATTGATATCAAGCATGCTTAATATGTTTTAATTACAGAATTAACATTAGTAACCTTTTTGCAGTGTACTAAATGCTCCAAAAGTTTCTCTGAAAGACTTGAAAATGGACCTTCCCTTGAAGATTTTGTGACAGAACGCTCATCTGAATACGGTGGTAAATTAAAATTAGATAAAGGAGATAAGTCTCGACTAAGACTTCCACCATGGTTGAAAACAGAAATTCCTATGGGGAAAAATTATAGTAGAATTAAAGATCAGTTACGTGAATTAAAATTGAGTACTGTTTGCGAAGAAGCACGTTGTCCAAATATTGGAGAATGTTGGGGAGGTGGCACTCATGGAACGGCCACAGCAACTATAATGGTTTGTATTCTAAGCATAGTATTCATTTTAAGCATAAACTGCAAGGGAATAAATAAAATTCAGAGTCTTAATATTTCTGCAGCTTATGGGTGACACTTGTACCCGAGGCTGTAGATTCTGCTCTGTAAAAACTGCACGTGTTCCACCACCGCCAAATCCTGAGGAGCCTGTTAATACAGCAAAGGCAATAACAGATTGGGGTTTAGACTATGTAGTTCTTACTTCAGTAGATAGAGATGGTTTGTAGCAAGTAATTGCTTAAAGACAATATCCTTTTCCATGCAGTTCCAATATTTTGTGCTCTTTTTCAGATTTACCCGATGGTGGGGCATCACACATAGCAGCAACAGTAATTGAAATCAAGAAACGTAGTAATATCCTAGTGGAGTGTCTTGTTCCAGACTTTAGAGGAAATCGTGATTGCGTGTCGACCGTCGTGCAGGCAAAGCTTGACGTTTTCGCCCATAACATAGAAACTGTTGAGCGACTAACTCCATTCGTTCGGGATCGTCGTGCAAATTACCAGTAAGACATTTCTTTAAGTATAAATAGTTGTAGATTTTCTAGCCAAGTGCGTTATTCTGTGGTTTATGATAGACAGTCCCTGCGCGTTCTGGAAGCAGCTAAGTCTGAAAATCCTGACTTGATAACAAAGTCATCAATAATGCTGGGTCTTGGAGAAACAGATGAGGAGGTGGAGCAGACCATGAACGATTTACGAACTGCAGGCGTAGAAGCAGTCACCCTAGGCCAATATATGCAGCCGACAAAAAGACATTTAAAGGTCATTGAATATGTTACTCCAGATAAATTTAAGTCTTGGGAGAACTTTGGAAATGATCTAGGATTCATTTACACTGCTAGTGGACCACTCGTTCGATCCTCTTACAAAGCAGGCGAATTCTTCCTGACAAATGTTATAAAAAATCGAACGAAAAATATTGATGAGAGCAATTGATAATACCTTTTACCGATAATGTAAATAACTAGTCGAATGTAAATTGTGTATAAATGTAACTGTAAAATACAAAGTTAACTAGACTCATAATCAAATCCTTTAGCAACAATTATGTGGAAGGTTAAGTAAAAAGAGTACAAGATATTTAAGCAAAAGCAAGTACTTTATTATAACGTATATCGTAGAAATGATTTCAAGTACTGATTTACTCAGTATCCATGGCGACGGCTGGAATAGGATCACGAGGACCTTCATCTGGAGGTGGTACTTGGGGAGGTCGATTGTCTTGCTCCACATCAGGCTCAGTAGGTCTACCTCGCTCTTCCTCACCTTCCATATCCCACAAATAATCAGCAGTTGCAGTCTCGTCCAAGATCGTGAATTCCGTACCCTTTCCGACTATCGCAATAGATACATTCTGTGAATAAGATTAGAGATTTTGGTGCTGATACGGAATGTAATTGTCAATCTATTAAAATTTCTAATGAATATTAAGTAAAGTTACCTTGATCGTAAGAGCATCCTCATTGGGCAAAGTATCCAACAAAGCTCTAAGACCATGTTTCACAAGTTCATTGAGCTCACAATTAGCAAACTCATTTAAATGTTTCTCTAAGTATGTACGAGCACTTTGAGATCTAGCACCCATCGCCATTGCTTTGCAGTCAAAATAATTTGCCGATGGGCAAGTTTGATAAATATGTGGACCTTGATCCTGAAAGATAAGTAAAATTCTGAATTATGCTAATAACTATTTGATTTTCATTATATTCTTACATCATATCCAGCAACGAGTAGACCCACTCCGTAAGGACGTCTATCATAGCGCTGTGTACACGTTTGCATCTTATTTCCCAGGGCAGCTATTAAACGGCTCACTGGAAGTACATCATCGTGCGAGTACTTGTAATTCAGACACTCCGTACGCATATAACGACTGAAAATAAATGTAATTGTGATTTATATTAAACATTAAATTAATTTTTGTATTATAAGAATGTACCTGAGCATCCTGGCATCAGCAGTAAGACCGGAGATCGTGATTCCCATATGCTTATCTATGGGAATGATTTTCTTTTGATAAGCTGAGAGCTCAGAAGTTGCTCGTTTTAATGCAATTATTACAGCATGAGTCTTGTTTTTCAAGCCTAAAGTTGCTGAACCCAATTTCACAGCTTCCATGGCATATTCAACCTGGTGAAGACGTCCCTGAGGACTCCATACTGTTACATCACTGTCGTACTGATTACGAAACTAGAAAAAATAGATATTGTATTAATAAAAACATTAAACATTTAATTTAAGCAATTGTATTTCAAAATACATGTGCATTCAGACATAGAGTATACATTATGATAAAACCATAACCAAAAATTTTATACTTATATTGGAAACTGATTTATAGATTAAATTTGTTTAAATTAATCATTTTATATAAACAAGCACAATTGGTTTAATATTGTAAACACAATGTATCTAACACATAATGAACATTATACAAATAAGTAGAAGTTTTCGCGTTTGATAGTGACAATGCAAAAATTTATAAATAGTAATTTCAACACTTAATTTTTATATTAAAATTATAAGAGTTCGTTATTTATTACTCTTAACTTACCATATTTAATTAATAAATGTATAGAGTGGCAGGGAAATGCAGAATTATGTCTTTATTAGTTGTTAACGATGTACCGCAAAGCAACTGTCATGCAGCCGCCATAAGATACTCAGATGTGTTTAGATGTGTTCTAAAAGTCATGAAAAGAATATCAGAATATTATGCAAAGAACAACTGATAGAAATATATCATATTTCCCTGTTTATTCCTATCAGATCGGTAAACACTGTAACATATTTACTATATAATTTGTATGAAAATGTATGGACGTTTAAAATATTCCATATTAAATATAACGTAAGCGACAACGAATGGATCTGATAATGAATGTAAAAAGCTATCTACTCTGTTCCGAATGAAATTCAGTAATTTCCGAAATCGAGGATTTCTTTTCCTTAGATCATTCTTATGTTTTTTCTTGGTTCGAACAATTGATAATTTATACCTTAGTATTTGCGGAAGTATTTGGAAATGCCGTTTATCGATTTTAAATGAAAATCTGGCTTCCTTAGTAACGGCGCGCGTCAACCAGTAATATCTTGTCTTGTTTACAGTATACACAATATCATACAATTAAGTGGTTATAAAGATCCTTGTGGAAATAATTAAGCATGGCAAGTAATACATAATGGATTATTTAGAGACTCTACTCTTTAGCTATTGATATTTTGCCTACTATGCTGTCATTTTGTTGAACATGAAGTTATACTTTACTTATGATTTTTAGGAATAGTCTTATATATTTTCGTTGTCACAACATTATTTGCCTTTGATAGATAAATATTATTTACAGGCATCCACCTACAAGAAACAGATTGGTTCTGGCACTCGTAAGAAGAGTACTCCAAAATTTGAGCTTACTGAAGAGCAAAAGGCTGACATAAAGGAAGCTTTTGATCTATTCGATCCAGATGGGACAGGGAAAATTGCAACCAAGGAATTGAAGGTTGCCATTCGTGCTTTAGGATTTGAGCCAAAGAAAGAGGAGATTAAGAAATTAATTGCCGATGTAGATCCCGATGGATTGGGCAAGCTCTCCTTTGAGGAATTTACAAATCTAATGTCTGTAAAGATGGCTGAGAAAGATTCAAAGGAAGAGATCCTAAAAGCATTTCGTCTTTTCGATGATGATGATACTGGAAAAATCTCCTTTAGGAATTTGAAAAGAGTCGCTCGAGAGCTTGGAGAAAATCTCACTGATGAGGAATTACAGGAAATGATTGATGAGGCGGATCGTGATGGTGACGGTGAAATTTCTCAAGAGGAATTCTTGCGTATTATGAAGAAAACATGTCTCTACTAGTGTGAATTATTTTTCCTGTCAGATAATCATTTTCAAGTCTTCATCTTTTCCATGGATCTCAATGAGGATAAACAGAAAGAAATTCTTTTGTCCACAAGGATGAGCTTTATTCTTATACAAATCATTGATATAATCTTACGTGAGTGTTAGTGTTTCTGTTATGGACATTCCGTACGTATTTAACGTCTGTGGTCAAGTTGACGATATTGCTGTATCTATTAATTTCCTTACGAGTTCTGCCCGTTTCTTTGATTGTGAGAGACTCTTCATAAGGACTTCTTGGGATATTGGGATCCCTCCTATGAAGAATAATATTTTTCGTACTGTCCTTTTAAAGGAGAACTTACAAGTATAGTATTCTACTTCAATTCCCTTCTACTTAGGTGTACTTATTATAACAGACTATTTATTATATTGCCTCTATTCTATATAGTAAAGCACTATACAAGGTATATCTAGAATTATAAAAATACTAATAAAATCAAAATTTAAAATAAGTGCGTATATTAATGTACTTACCAGCTTTGTATACACCACATAGTTCTTCTCCATCGATCACTAGAGATAATCTTGCTAATGCAAGACTTTCTTCCTCTTCTGTCGGATCGGGTATTAATAACTGGCTAAAATAGTATACATATAAGTAATTAAATTACTGATTTCTAATTCTATAGTTAAAAATAATACGTACTCTTCGAATAAAGCAAATGTGGTACACACAGGAGCACCTTTTAAGGGAACATTCAATCGTTTTGATGGATGAACAATGATGGCTCCAGTATCAGAATTGTGCTCTACTTCAGGAAGAGTAACTAGAAACATACGAAATCAAAAAATGCTATCTAATCTTAAAATGATTATAGGAATTATCATACTGGATAAATATCTTACGGGTTTTTAAAGCAGCCATTAGAGCTGCAACACAAGCATCCATAACAGAGCCGTCGTAATCGATACAGATTAAATCACAATAAAGAACCCAGACCAGTTTGCTCTTTGAAATGCATAGATTTCTCGGATCTAATACTCCCGAATTCAAAAATACTGTTTCCACTATCTTTGAGGAAATCTGAGCTTGATCGCTTGGTGGTCCTGGCCGAAATTTTGGAGAACACAGAGGAGGTAGTTCCACGTTTGGAATGATATAGCCACAGTCTGGAGTTTCAGCTTTTGGTTCTGCCAGTTCCTAAGTTATAAAACAGTAACAAGTAAATTGGAGTAAGACATTCGTCATAACTTCCAAAAACGTACTGCTTTGATTCCACAGACAACTGTTGTGTTTCCTATTTTAAAAATTGAAGAACTGTCTGCTTGTGTTATGGAATGTACATTAACACTCATAGGACGTACTCGTAGAAATTGACGACCATCTGGTCTTATATCGCGCTCCTGTAATAAATATTTTAATTATACAGTGCTGATAATAATTATAAAATAAATATACACCAATGAATTAAAAGAAACTAGATTTAACTCTCACCAGATAGTCTTTCAAATACTTGATAGGATGAATAATTCTGAAAAATATAAAAATTAGCAAATTTTGAGCGTTTATTTAAATTTGTTTCATAACAACCTGTATTGTGAGTCCATTGTTGTTATTTGCACGTTGAATTTACAATGTATATTATTTACATTATAGCTTAATAGGTTATTTCATTGATGATGAATGTGCTAGATAGTGCTCGTATTCTTATTCCTGTTATATTTCTTACACCTTTTTTGATACTTGCTACGTGGCAAATTGCATCACATCAACTTTATGAACACATAATGTGTAGAAGTGCATCTTTTAGGAACAGCCGGTAAAATTGTCACACGTTGATTGCGCTGACGTTGTGATAGAAAATGGTATTGCGAGTTGTCAGTTGATCCTTGATTAACCAAGAAAATCGGCATTTTTCAAATATATTTTTAACAGACTTTCCATAATCGTCAAAGAAGATGCACACCGTTTTAACACGTGCAAATGCCATTTTGGCGTACACCCTGAGCGTATCTGCTTGTCTCACATTCTGCTGCTTTCTGTCGACAGTTTTCATCGATTATAGAGCAAATGCAACATTAAATACTGTAAAAGTTGTTGTGTAAGTCTTTAATCAATATATATATATACCATTAAGCTTAATTTCTATAACAAAAATTAGACGAATTCTCAGCATAAACTGTCCAGATTTTAGAATTTGAAAAAGGTTATTCTGGCGTCTGTTGGGCATGTTAATATTTCCTGAATTAGAATGAAAAAACTGCGAAAAATGATTGAGATTAAAAATAAAACTTAGAATCTATGAATACATTTTGTTTTGGTATTACTTAACAAGTTTCAATGATATTTATATTGGTTTTTGATTTTCAGAAAGAATGTACCAGATTACAGTGCATCTAGAGAGAAGAATGATCTTGGTTTTTTGACCTTTGACTTACAGACTGATATCCTTTTCCAATAAATTATCAAATTAGATCATATTCTTTTTAGATAATGTATACACTTATAACGCATATTGATAATTTCCTTACAAAAGCATACATCTCAGTCCCTTATTCAACTGGAATGTAAAACAGCTGTTCCTGTATTTAACTGCAGAGTACAGAACAGAAACAAATGAAATAAATCAAGTAGTACTATGGGATAAAATTGTATTACGTGGTGACAATGCAGTGCTTGATTTCAAGAATATGAATACGAAGTATTACTTCTGGGATGACGGCAATGGTCTCAGGTTGGTTAACCATTTTAATAGAATATAAGAATGTAGACCTTCTCTGATACTTATATTAACCTGTTTTTTATTTTTCAGGGGGAATAAAAATGTGACGCTAACACTCTCTTGGAACATAATTCCCAATGCAGGATTTCTACCAAGTGTCAGTGCTCTTGGCTCACACACTTTCTCCTTTCCAGCAGAGTATACCACATCTCGCGTGTGACTCAACAAGAACATTTTAAACCTGTCGATCGTTTTTTAAGTTTTCATTGTGTATGAAGTATAAAATTTCATGGAGAAAGTGATAATCCAGCTCTCATATATCTACCATTCATTTTTATATATTTTTGAAACATTTCATCAAACAGAACCTTACACCAAAAATTTCTGAATGATATCCAACAGTGAGGATGGTGTACTGGACATTTTTGTGTTAAATTTTTATGAAGTTTTAATATCTTTTTCTTCAGTAGAACTTTCCTCATCTTCTTCTTCGTCAGAACTTTCATCTTCTTCCTCATCGTCGTCGTCGTCATCATCGTCTGCCGCTTCTGCTCCATAGCTGCTGCCCACATTACCTAATCAAATAATAATAAAATAATAGTAAAATACATATATCCTTTAATTTTCATAAAAAATTTCTTGTAAAATTTACCATAATAACCATAGCCATCAGTTTCTTCATCTGATTCATAAGGACCACCTTGATTTTGTCTACCAAACTTGTGACTTCTTGCTGTCAAATACAAGATTAAATTAACTAATGTCTAAAAAGAAATTATAGCATATGTAATCCTTCTATTTATAAAAATCTAACTTACTGGACATGCTGAGATCCTTCGTCTGAGAAGTTTCATAGCTACACTTAGGACATGGAATAGGTTTATTTTTTTCATATTTGAAGCCCTTCCTACGCACATGATCTTCACAATAACATGTCTTGCAACGTAGACAAGAATACTGGCCAAGTCTGTTGCATGATTGGCCTAAATACAAAATTATGATTATCTGCTAGGTTAAAAACTATACCTAATATTTCAATAACTTACACTTGAAACTCTCTGATTCCAATACTTGACAAGAAGCTTGATGCTCAAACTGATCATCTTCACAAAGGAAACAATCGCAGAAGGAACATTTAAATATTCTACCTCCATGGTCCCAAACACCTCGTTCACATTCCTGACAAACTGCATCCATCAAAGGACAGGTACATGCATGGCTTGTCAAACATCTACGTCCATGACATATCCAAGCTTCACAATGATCACATATGGCACCCTGGATTAGAAAAATAATTTAATGAATTTAAAATGCTTTAGGCATGCATCAATATCAAAGTATTCTAAAATATATAAGAAAATTTAACAAAATGAATATACTTACCACCATACCAAGACCAGTTGTAAAAACTCCAGCATGTCTCACAACACAATCCCCAGTCTTTAGCATGCATTTGACTTTTCCACAATGAGCACAAATTGGTAGACGCTGTACACTTTGACAAAAATAACAGAAGGCTCTACTTTTTTGTTTCTTGTTGCACTTGTCGCATTCCTGAAAGAAAATACACATACATAATATGACCACATAAATTAAAAGGTCAAATATCTCACCATCACTGCATTACAAGGAAACTTGGCAAGATCCAGTTGTTCTTTCGCAGTACGAATTTCCTTCTGTCTAAGTTTCTGCTTTTCAGCTTTACGTCTTTGTCCCGTCTTTTTCTTCGGCATCCTGCCAAATTATGCTCAAAACTCCTCTAAAATATATAATTCAAGGATATCAAAATTATTACACATTAAATATATACAGTCATCCCGCGCCGTGGTTATATCATTTGTGTTAACACGATTCATAGAACATATAGAAATCAACTGTCTTTTGATATGAAAATTGTCCAGCATATGCAACAAATCCTATCCTCTATAATCAGGCTACAAAGCCATAAAGATGTTGCTCGTCTAGTAGGAATTGGCATACATGTTTCGTGGTCCAATGCAGTCGGTGAGATCTCGAAGACGTATATTTTCGTCACTGATTGGCGTTAACGGAGATAATTGTCGTCTTGTTGACATTCGTTTTATCCTCAAGGCCCAATATTCTTTGAACACAGTTACGCTGGAGAGTCTGAGCATTCGTCCGATGCAATCAGGTCGATTTTATTCACTTCGTCATATTTAAGTTCATCTCCGGCTTTTAGTTGCCTTAGACGTTGATGCTCTTTGTCGGAATTTGATTGTCAGCTTTGATTGAAATAATGGGTGTTGGTCTCAAACCACTCGAGTTCACTGACTGCCTCACGGATAGTCCATACTTCCGCGAGAATCTGCATTATCACGAACGAGAACTCGAAAAGACCAGCCAGCAGATCAAACGACTTATCAAGGAGGTCAAGGATCTCCTTCTTGCTGCCAAGAGTAAGTTTAATTCAAGAGATTCCTTGTGTCATTCTATATAGTTTGCTGCAGGATGCTCCAAAAGGATCAGTATATATTGCAGAAACATATCTTTGGATCGTGCTATAATAGACTGATATGTAAATTTTTGGAGCACTTCCTTTTTTTACAAGCATTTGAAGTACTTCAAAAAATTTCTTTGGTTATTATATGATTTAATTAAAAATTCTCTTAGGTCTATATTAGGTTTTATATCGCAGAAATTTGGCGCTTCGTTTATCATTTCTGTAATCGTATATTACAATGTTATTATCTCAGTAGTCTTATGTTCATATTGATATGTGTCAGATTATAAAGACATTTTTAACATTTTTGTTTTAGATTTGTCCAGAGCTCAGAGGACTTTCTCAAAGACATTACAAAATTTTAGTTTTGAATGCATTGGAGAAACACAAACTGAGGAGGAAACTGACATATCGCAAAGCCTTAAGGAATTTGGTAAACTTATCGCAGCCATTGAGGACGAACGTGATAGGATGGTAAAATGTCTTCCTAATCAAAATTCCTTTTGAATCTCTGCAGTGGTATTTCTTTAAAAGAGGTTACATGTTACAAATTCATATAAAACGTAATACCCATTTAAGATTTGAAATATTCATTCCTATTAAAGGAGTACAGAATCTTATTCTAAATTTGATCGACTGTTCCACGTTTTCTCTATTCGGAAAATTCTGAATATATGGTAATGCTATTTTTTTTGTAGCGGGCCTACTAGGACGCGCAAGTATTACAGTTTTTGCATGCGAGTTCGTTTATAATTAAGAATTTTTAAAAGGATTTCATACTTCTCCGTATATAAATAATTTCCTTAGAAAATTAAATTTCAAATAAAATTTTCCATAACTATACTTTGTAAATCGTTTATAAAAAATTATAAATAGTGAAAGAATATGTTACTGATATATTTGTACATTGAATCATTAATATATCTAATAAGAATTAGGAGCACGTTACACACATACACACACACACACACACAATAATTAAACATAAATTTATAGACTACCTAGTTTTGAAGTTTTTTCAAGATAATATTTACCTTAACGTATGAAAATATTAGCATAGAGAATCTTGTCTGTATAAAATTTATCTTAGCACTTATTCTCACGCGTGAAGTTCTATCTAGTTTCACAGATTTTGACAATCTTGTATGAAATTCTTTCAACAAAGTTTTCTCTCTTTCAGCTTGAACGTGCTTACGATCAGATTATATTGCCGCTAGAGAATTTTCGCAAAGAACATATCGGAGGTGTAAAGGTAAGAATGAGTACAATTAATATAAATTTGTTGACATTTATATTTTGTTTGAATTTTTTTCAGGAGGGTAAAAAGAAATTTGAGAAACAGACAATTAAATTTTGTCAGACACAAGAGCGACATCTGAATTTATCTACGAAGAAGCAAGACAATGTTCTTCATGAGGTTAATTATCTTTTTATTACAGTTTTACAATTATTATAAATTTTTATACTGAATTATTTTTTATAGGCCGATGCCACTTTGGAAATGGCTGAGCGGTTTTTTTGTCAAGCCAGTTTGGAGTATGTCTTTTTACTGCAAGAGGTACAGGAACGCAAGAAATTCGAATTCGTCGAAACGGTATGGACTTTCTATTTATACAGTAAATTAATATTATACTGAAACAATCGTGCGTTATTCATATGCAAATTAATATTTCTGTTTACACTATTAATTTTCAGTTACTGGGCTTCATGTTTGGTTGGTTGACTTTCTACCACCAGGGCCACGAAGTAGCCAAGGACTTCAAACCTTACATGACGGAATTGCAGTTAAAAATACAAAAAGTTAGTATGCTCATAAACAACATAATCTATTTGAAACATAATTATATCAGAGATAAGAAAAACTTTTCGGCTGATCCAATGATTTTATCCGCTGACTTTGTTCTACATTTTCATCTATTTTGAAAAACAAAAGTTCTGTGATTTGGAAATCAATTACTAATCGCGTTAAGTTTTTACTGACCCATTCGATTAATTCAAAGTAATGATGAATTAATGATTGATTGCTGTGATTAATCGAATAGTAGACGATAACACCAGCATGACAATACGTGATGCTTGACTAATTCTCGACTTTTTTTTTTATTCCTCTTGTCTCTACCGTGTGTGTGTGTGTTCGCAAGACTAGAGAGAATTTTCTTGCCACGCGGGATAAAACCGAGTCGCTTATGAATAAAATGAAGGACATGAAGAAGGTACGTCTTTTTTTATCAGCCTTTCTCTTAATTTTTTTCAATTTAATTTGACAGTTTTAGCTTTTCATTATTATACTGCAATACTTTCGTTCCATTTCTCCTTCTCTGATACATAGCTGAGCATCGGCAGTTAATCATCAATAAAAATAAAAATTGAGGCTAGTAGCACAGCTTTGGATAGATATTTTAGTTTCTTTTTAATCCATTGAAAATAACTCATATTCCTTAACCCTAATATTTTTCATTTATCACAATAATAATAAGTAACTGTCAATAATTTAATTCTATTTTACTTGTATGAATGTTTAGTCCGCTGTGGAGACTGGAATAAACAAGTCAAATACTTGTGAGGGATATTTGTTTTTAATGGAAAAGAGTAAGTTTGTTATATTTTGTCATTGTTGAAATTGTAATATTATTATTACTATTAATTTATAGTTGGAGTATTTCATGATTTCATTGCTATGTATGTTTTTTTTTTACATTTAAATTGCAGAAGCCTTTGGTACAACATGGAACAAGCAATATTGTACATATCAAAAAGACAAAAAGGAATTTACAATGATACCTTACAATCAATTGACAGGAAAATTCGTAAGTGTGAAATTTAAATTTCAGTTATAAATAGTAATTGTCATTATAGAAGTATTCTATTTTCATTTATAGAGTAGTAAAGAAACGTTACGACTTGCATCATGCGTTAGACGAATGTCTGATACTATTGAGAAAAGATTCTGCTTTGATATCACAGCAGTGGATAAGTATGTGCACAGTTTGTATAGCTAACAAACTTTTTATAAGTTATTAAATATTCTGATCAATTGGTTTACTTGAATTTTACAGGCCAGGTATCACTTATACATTCCAAGCGCTATCTGATAAGGATCGTAAACTCTGGATGGATGCTATGGACGGAAAAGAGCCAGTAAGTCGAAATTCGTATACATAATTAATAATTATTAATTTTTACAACAATTTTCATACCTATCCGGTAGACCTATGCCATGCAAGGTCCTTCTGTGAAATCTGAGGAAACGCTTCTCGACGAGACAGGATTTGCATTTGTCTCCAAGTGTATCACAGCACTCGAGGATCGTGGTAAGTTTTAAAATTTACTTATAAATTTAGACAAACAGATGATCAATTCTATTGATCGTCAAGATTTTTTGAAATTCAATCTGGATTCATGTATTTTTCAGGTTTGGAGGAGCAAGGCTTGTATCGTGTGGTAGGCGTGACGTCAAAAGTTAACAAGCTTCTGGCAATGGGCCTGGACCGCAGGAAATTCGAGAAACTCAGCCTGGAGGACCGGTTCGAGTGGGAGAGCAAGACGATTACGAGCGCCTTGAAGACGTACCTCAGGACCCTCACCGAGCCGCTGATGACATTCCGCTTCTACAACAGCTTCATCGCAGCCGCCAGTGCGTATTGCTATTACCTACGTAGTCCACTGGGATGCGCTTGGAATGGCCGAATTTTACTCCCTGTAGAAGCTCGCCGACGAGTTGCACGATTAAAAGCGTGTACATGAATGTTGTCTGTCTGAATTCTCACAGAGCAAGAGACTAAGGAGACAAGGATCAGCGATATCCATATGCTCGTCTATCGACTGCCTAAACCGAACTTTAACATGCTTCTTCTGCTCATCAATCATCTTCGCAAGTAAGAATCCAGCCTGCTACGTCCTCTTCAACGATGTTTAACATTGCCGCAAATAATATCGATACTGTTCCAGCGTGGCCAAGAAGAGCGATAAGAACTTGATGACCGTTGGCAACCTGGCTGTCTGCTTCGGGCCAACATTACTACGTCCAGAAGAAGAGACGGTGGCGTCGATAATGGATATCAAGTTCTATAACATCGTCGTTGAGATTCTTATTGACAACTGCGAGAGGATAGCACGTGGACCACCTCCTCCATCGCAAGAACTTCCTACGGTTCCTATTTCCGCAGTGAAACCTATGAGTGGTGAATTGACAGATGCTACTGGCAATGGCACTAGTCTTATGGCAAGATTTTCATCCCATGGAGCCATTCCAGCATCCTACGCTCACGTAAGTCCTCTTCCGTTATGCTAGAAGACACAAACAACATTTTTTAATAAAACAATGAATGTTAACCAATCCTTCTTTTAGCTGGTCACTCGATCTTACCACGATGGACCTGTTTCCGTGGTAGGACCGACTTCCTTGGACGACAGAAAAAATGGTGACTACAAGGATATCGAGCATTCTTCTCATCGTGCTCCTCACTACGCCGACGCTAGAGCAGGTCGGTCGGGAAAGTTGACCAATGCCAATTTTATGTATCATTCCTCAGATAAAGGTACGCACTCCAATATTCTCCAACCGGATGACTGATCTCTTTAAATTGACACGATTAATTTGTATCGATTTTTTAATTATAGTTACTGCTGGAGGAGGAAACACCAGCAGTTCCAGCGAATCGGTTGCCTCCGATCCACATCCCTTCACTTCGGATTTGCCGATCAAGCAAAAACGTGGATCTATGATGGGAGTACATTATCCATCAGGATATCCTCCCAGAACAAATCCGCCGCTATCAATGTAAGTTAAGGATTTTAAGCATTGATTAACTTTAATATAATAATAACATTATTTTCTATCTCATTTATTATTGAACAGAGTGAACACGTCGCCTAGTAGCGGTAGGTCGAGTCCTGGTCAAATGCCAGGAATCTGGTGAGTAGTGTCAATAGTATCATATTTCAATTATTATATCAATTAATTAATTATAATCATATGTGCTAATATCAGGAGAGTAAGAACTCTCTACGCCTGTATGGCAGAAAATGATGGGGAGCTATCGTTCGAGCCAAACCAAATCATAACGAATGGTAAGGAAAATAAGGTTAAATATTATTCGTCTCAGTGAAATAAACTAAAATTATACAGATTCTATTTTTATTGTACTTATCGTTACAGTAAAACCTTCGTTGGAGCCAGGTTGGTTGGAAGGTACATTGAACGGAAAAACCGGACTCGTCCCGAAGAATTACGTAGAACAGTTGCCATAATGGGGATAAACAAAAAACCAAAGAGTGCCTGGGCCAATCGAAACGAAGGTAATGCAAAGACAAGAAATATATTAACGAAAAAGGACGAGCAGACACAGCAATAAAGAGCCATTTCCCGCTGGGACGCCATTCATTTATTAGAGTAAGAAAGGGATAAAAAAGCGATGGTTATTTCATTGCGAGGAAAATCTTCGGGACGTAAAACGATGCGAATTCCATCGCACCTGAAGGTTATAAAATAAATATATATAAATATATATATATATATACACATAAGGTAAATACATAATATCCACACACGATTATATAAAACGTATCGTCCGGCGGGAGCAACATTTCGCATAGTCAATTATTATTGTATACAATATTTATTTATTGATATATTAGGAATCCGATCCTTGAAAAGGTAACTCGAATAATTGCTTGTATATATATATATATATCAGCTTGAAGGTCTTCATATATATACAAATATTGAATGCATATACATAGGATTAATATATACGATATTTAGCCTTAAGTGAAACTCGCTAGGGCAATTCATTGTTGGCAATATTATTATTATTATTAACACATTATATGTCATCGGTAATCCGATATAATCGTGGCAATATACATACAATATATTATATGATTACTATTATAATAATTATTACAGTATTGTATATAGACGCACTCGTTTCAGCAATTTCCAATTGTTGTAATTATTCGTTCTTAGCGTACGTACGTTTAACTATTGTAATAATCACCGCGTTTAAGCACAGCGAAGCCGAAATATTCTCCTCTTATCTTATATATCACTTTTACCTGGCTCATGAAAATTCTACGGATTTTACAAATCTACATTACACAATGAAAAAATATGTCAGACTTCTGGTTTCTTTAGATATATATATGTATATGTATATATTCTTGTTCTCTTAGTTTTCCCATTAAGCTGATCTTTTCTTTTTGTTTTCCCATTCCTCTTTGAGCCTTATACGAAAATGTTTTTTCACTCAACTTTAATATTTAGAATTTGTGATTTTCTTCATTGACGCAATGCTATTGCAAAAGTGCATCACTGAGGATATAAGTGATCTTATTGTCGAATTGAGCAGAATATTTGCAACTATTTCGGAATGAATATTCTAAAGATAATTTAATCTGGAGCAGTGTAGAGAAAAATATTCATTAATACTATTGCTGACGGGAACTAATATGATTGATTGTAACTCCACGCTACTAGTAATATTGGCTCTAACCACGCTACTAGTAATATTGGCTCTACCATATCATAATTAATTTCAAGTCCGAATTTTTTACTTTGAAATTCAAAAAAACAGCCTTGAAATTATTTAATGAGTTGCCGTCTCGTCGAATCATCTGACATTAAGTATTAGCGAGATTGGTCCTCTTGCGTTTAATTGATAATTGGTTTAACTGAGAGTTATGTGTTGGCTAAATTCCTGTTTAGTTGCATCAGGTGCATTTCCATTGCGAGATAACCCGCTTTCAGTGAATTTTTCTCGACGTTATTCCATATAGAACTCATGAAGAGTGTGTAACAGAGAACAGCAGTTAGAAGAAATCGAAGTACATTCAGTGCTATAGTAACGGCTATAGAGTTTTGCTCTATTAAAAGGTGCAGTACTAATGGCAATATGAGCAGTATCAAAAGAAATAGACTTAGCAACACGTACCACATTCGTCGACGACGTATGCTAACCAGGGCGGCCTCGCAAATTACCAAAGCCTCCTTTAAAGAATCACGGACGTCAACCTCTTGTACCTCGTAGTGTCCTTTGGTTATCTTTAAAGTCGCTGCTATAGCCTCATGATCGGAGTAACTAAAATTCTTCCCAGGAACGCGATTTGGAAATGGTTGCTTGAAGTCTGTCACTTCCACCTGAGATAAAATGAAAAGTTGAGAAATTGTTATTTTCATTTATATCGATTTTGGTAATATACCTTGTAGTTGGATGAACCTAAGTAAAGAATGTGATCTATTCTATGACCCTCAGGCTTCTTTCTGGCAAGATTAGAACCTGTGTAACTGTTCGTAGCACATTCATTTGTTCCTTGATTGAAGCAAGATGAATTTGTACAGGCATCCCTTAATTCTCCTATACCACATATTATTCTATAAGCGAGATCTTGTGGCTCCGTATTTAAATCTCCTCCTAGAATTACAACATCCGAACCACCCTTGGTCATTCTAATGAACTGGGCTGTATCAAAAGCCTGAAGGACTCTATGGGCAGTGTACTCATCATTCTCTCTATCGTATTCTGCATGAAGCTGAATAAAAATATTTTGTCAGCTTAATTATGAATATTAACCACTTGCGCTACCAATAAACTCACGGTTGTGGTGCCGTGCGCTACAATATATCCACGTGCGTGACACGTTTTTCTAGCGCAAGTGGTTAAAAAATGTCAAAGAGAGTATTTATATGAAACATACATGTGCAATATAAGCATTAACTTTAATATTTTTTATTTTAAGTCTGCAGAGCCCTATGCCTTTACCACCAAACCAGTCCCCATGGTGGATTTTGTGGACATAGCCATTAAGTGGCCATCTGTGAAACATTACATCTTGAATTTGATAACGGGAAAGTACACAAATTCCAGAACCTAAAACTCCACTGAAAAGAAATTAATATTTATTAAAATAATTAATATTAAATTGTATGATATTGATATGAATAGCTTGTCAATAGATCACCTATAAAAGTAATGGGAATATGGTAGAAATTCTTGTGCTTTGGCTCTTAACATTTTAAAATCATCCACGGACCAAACTTCTTGAAGGCATACAATATCATATTCACCATCGATTAATTTTTCTGCAATAGCATTCATTCTAGCCGATCTATTTTTTGATATGTATGGAATTCCCCTGTACGAAAATAATTTTAAACAATCATATAAGGAATCAAAAATTCTTGGTATCAACATTATAAATGAATAGAATACCTAATTATTTTTACTTACCAGCAATTTAATGTTAAAAGTCTAATACTTGTAGCATCCGTCATTTTTACAACAATATTTTATATTAAATGCAAAGGAAGGAACTATCAAAAAATATAAATGAATAATAAACTATTTTGGTTCAGCTGGCTAATAACCATTATTGAAAAACTGTCAAACCATTACTGGCTGCATTCAGTAGACATAGCCTTGTAAGAGCAGACACGTCTGATACTCTGCGCTCTAGGGTCATTTTCGAACACACCTGTAATGCATCCAAAACGTAAAAATGCTTGCACAAACGGATAGGCTGAGTTTAGCAGAAACAGGGCCTAATCACACTCGTCCAACGCGCGTTAGAACGCAGACTGTCGACCAATGGTGTAAAAGGGATTTGCACGTGTGACTATCCCTTATAGAGAGAGTACAAAAATGTTTACCGACACGTCCTATTGTAGTATGGGCTTTAGAAAAATGGACATTGGTCTAGAATAGAAAGATAATAATTCAACTCATATAATTAATTGATAAATAATGAAAGTCAGAAAAAATGCAAAATAGAATTTAAAGTAAATGTATAATACAACAATTCTCCAATAATTAACAGCTGCAGCTCTCGTCGATACATGTAAACATGGCTTAAATTTTCTTCTTGTTTCCTATATTGGTGAAAGCCAGAGAAAGCAGACTTGAATTTTGTAAAAGGAAAGCGGGATGGCGGCTAACCTGTCCGATGTTCAGTTCTCAATAATTTTGTAAATTAATAGGATTCTAATATCCTAATCTTAAGAGATGGAGAAGACAGAACAGAAATCGTCAGAACCCCTCCTCGCCACAGTGAAAATCGAGCCACCCGATTTAAATGGATCAAAGGAAGTTCAACAGTGTCAACTTCAGACAACCTCCAATGATGAAGAGCTAGAGCAAAGAATAGAATGTACTACGGATAGCCAGGATACTGAGCTTCGTTCGTTTTTATCTAAATGTGTATTTTGTGGGAAGAATTTTGGTGCTATTGATGATCCTAAACTTTTGGAGTGCCTTCACGCTGCTTGCTCTGGCTGTGTTACAAATAAGCTTAGTGATCACAATACTTCTGTTGACGTCGACGTTGTTCGTTAGTATACTGTATATCATGATAAAATTGAAGTTTGACCATTTATATCAATTATTTTTATGACAGTTTGTATAGCATAATACTAGGAATGTGTTCCTAAGATCATTCTGATTTTGTAAATAATGAATTGGAATGTTTTTTAAAGGGTTTTATAGTTGTTTAGGGTTCTTAAATGATTCAATATGTTTCCAGTTGAGAGCCATGTCATTGTCTGTCATATTTGCAATGTAACAAGCCATGCAGAGAATCTTATTGAAAATAAGTTCCTTGCAAAAATTGATGAAGATGAGTTGACTGTTGAGGAGGAGAAAGATGAAGATGAAAAGAAATGTACAAGTTGTCATGATGACGCTACTGCCACAAGCTGGTGTGTGGAGTGTGAAGAGTTTATATGTCAAAATTGTGTAATGGTAAGATTGTACATTTAAAGTAGGAAAAATTATATTTTTCTGAAAAAATTGCACAGAAACAATTTTTCATCTATCTGTTTTTAAAATTGGCAGGCTCATCAGAGATTAAAAATAACAAAAGATCACACTATAAAACCTAAGAATGAAGTTGCTGTTGATGAAGAAAATGGAAAAAAAAATCCTAAAAAACAAACCAGTCACTTATTTTGTACTGTTCACCAACAAGAACAATTAACACTGTTCTGTCAAACATGTGATAGATTGACATGCAGAGACTGTCAATTGACAGACCATAGAGACCACAAATATAAATTCATTCATGAAATAGCTTTGGAAACACGAACTTCTGTTTCAACATTATTGAAAGAAGTTAGGTTGAGTATCATATCAATATATAAGCTTGAACTCCATGTTTGCTTAACAAAGACACAGTTTGAGAACAGTTTTCTATTATCTTTAGTTACAAGAGAGTTTTACTAAAAAGCGCTATGAAAGTGATTGAGGATCGGCAGATTTTGATTTTGGAAAAAAAGAAAAGCCTTGTTCAAGATATTACACAAATGGTAGTTCAGTAAGTATTTTCAATACTGGTTAAAAGTTAGAATGATGTAATCATTTATTTATCTGCCACAGATTAACAAATGCAATTAATACAAGAGGGAAACAATTGGTAATGAGATTGAATGAGGTTTGTGATCAAAAACAGAATACACTGAATGAAAAAAAAGTAGCTCTTGATCAGTTGTCTAAATTAACAGATCATTGCATACAATTTGTAACCAATGCTTTAGAGAAGGGATCAGACATGGCGTTACTTTATAGTAAAAAGTAAGTGAAGTGCAAATAAATTCATTAAATTCTATTCTATTATCTTAATATACATATAAATGACTGACATTTCCAAATTCAGGTCTGTTACAGGACATTTGCAACGAATAAAGAGTAGAAGAGCTGATATTCCAAATCCTGAGATACCTGTTAGAATACATTTGTGTTTAGAAAAGGTCCCGGATTTAATTAAAGGTAAAGACCTAAAAATTATTAAAAATGAATTACATTGATTTATATTAAAACATTTTTCAGTCGTTTCATCCATCGGAGCAGTTGTTGTTGATGGAAGGGTATATCCTTCTGTATCACCTTCATCTGGACCAAATACTCCATCAATTTCATTCAATGATCAGGATCCGAAGTCTTCTTTACCTACACCAGTTACTGATACAATTCCAGCTCTTACTCCAGCAACAACACAGCAAGGAACCCTTCCACAATATCAGCATCCTCTCTACATTCAGCAGCAGCCATATATAGGTCATTACTCCCAGCATGGACTCCCATCAAGATCATCCCCACAAACTCAAACTCAACGAGTACCATACACCTTAAACATGAGTCGATCGCAGCAGCAACAACAGCCTTTTCAATTACGAGGCATGCCAGGATGCCAACAACAAGTGACATCGTCTACTCATCCTCATCAGCAACTTCACCTAGACCATCTTTCGCAGAATGCTAGTCTTCGCGGACTCCTGGCGCACAATCCTACACCGTTCCGTGCAGGGGTACCATCTCTACCATACAGACCACCTCCTGGTTATAGATATCCTGCATCAAATCCACAGCGAGCACCGTCTTATCAACCAGGAGTCCGGATGCAATCAGCACCAGGTTCATCATTGACACAACATCCTAGTTTTTCAATGCAGCAGCAACAAGCACGATGGCATATACCGCAGAACCCTTGCGTACCATCGTATTACTCTATAAGACCCACAGCACCAGTTACAACTATGGCTGCCCCAGGTAACGACGCGTATAAGATAACTCTAAAAAATCAGAACCACATACAAAAGGCACCAGGAAATCCCACGGAGAATGTTGGCCAGTCTTCGGGTTCCTCTGTAAGTCACACTGTCAGTTCATCTGTACCAAAAACACCAAGTCCAGTTTCTTCGAAAACTGACGACACCGAGAAGAGTTTAGATAAATTTTGTCAGAAATCATTGAACGATCTGATGCTGACTATTGCGAAATTAGATAGTAATGGAATAGTCGTTATTCCTGAGGCACAAAGGAATCAGCTGGACGGCAGTCATGTCGACAGCTCAACCGACGAAGCTGTTAATTCTCTAGGTGACAATACCTCCGGTAAGATATTAAGAAATCTTTTATTGTCAACATACTTGTACGTATCTACTGTCGGAAAAGTATATTCCACTACTCATTACTTTTTTGGCTATATTCGCAATAGAGAATTCAAAGAATCCTGGCGGGTGTATGCCAAAAGATGATCCAAATGAAGATTGGTGTGCAGTCTGTATGGATGGTGGGGATGCAGTATTATGCTGCGATAAGTGTCCTAAGGTCTTCCACTTGTACTGTCATATTCCAAAGCTCAAATCATTCCCAGAGTAAGTCCTTATGATATTTATGTATATGATGTTAGACATTTTATTTTATGGTAATTTACAGTGAAAGCGAAACTTGGCAGTGCATGCTATGTACAAATGTCCTGGATTGTTCTGAAGATCCTCCTCTTGAAAAAAGGCCAAACTGCATGACTCCTAGAGAACTGAGAATTGCTCAGAGGATCGTTCTAGAGCTATATTGTCAATACGAGCAGAGTCTCCCATTCCGCGAAGTAGTTAGTTCTGATGTAAGTTAATACAAAATTACTAATTTTCATCATTATCTTTCACCTTTCCAAAGTAGGAAGTATTGAATAATTGTGCCATATCTTTGCAGATGGTAGAATATCACCGTATAATCAAGAAACCAATTGCCCTAGATATCATTAGAGATAAATTGACACCAGATCATCCCAATCATTACACAGATTTAAGACAGGTTATGTCTGACATACGTCTCATGTTCAAAAATGCCTTTACGTACAATCCAGTAAGTTTAATCAACTGTTTAATATCAAAAGCGTTCAACAAAGAAGACCAGAGTTTAACTATAACTTTATCAAATTCAAGGTTGAGTCACTGGTTTATCAGGAAGCAAGAAACCTGGAGGAGTTCTTCGAAAAACTCCTGTTAAAGTGGGCTCCAAATTACGCCTACGACGATCCATTTTTAACTGCTGAAGGTGATGAAGAGGAGGAAGTTTTTCCTCCAAACCGAAAGTATCGTCGGATTATCAACGATTAAAGGATTAGTCTTCGTATGAATACACTAAAATAAGAATGTCTCATCGGATATGATTCACAGTTCATTATAAAATCCATAGTCTTTGTATGAAAACTTTCATAAATTAAGAAAATCTCAATGATGGTCTACCGAAGACTATTGTTACTTGTAAATAATCCAAGATGCAACATAATAGGGACACACATTTACATGTACCGGTTTTACGATGCATTATTTGATCAATATCCTTGACTACTTTGATTTCTATTTACTTTTTTCATACTGTGACTATGTAATTAGGATATCAGGAACACATACTCAAACAATTTAACAATTGAATCTTAGAGGCTGGTGACATTTTTAATGAATAAGTTATTTATTAATTTCATTTATTCAACAGTATATTTTCGTGACTTATTGGTACTGTACTACTTTGTTTAGTTTATCATCCTTTTATAATCCAGTTTTCTTGTTATGTGGAGGGTCTATTTGATGTTACTTTGAAGTTAATTAAATTAATTGCTCTTATTATTGTTATTTTATCGTTCATACATACATTTTCCGCGAATGCCCACAGCTTATAGCAAACTATTCTTTCCGGTAATAAGGTTAATATAGGTATAACGTCTTCTACACGTGTTCTCACACCTAAGTCTTGTCATAAAAAAAAGTATAGTATACCAAATAATTTAAACATACAAAAATATTTAGATATAAATGATATTTTTTGTAAACGAAAAATAGTAATTCATTGATAATTTAATCGTCTTAATATTTATCTCTGACTCTTCTTTTAAAAATGTTTTGAACTTGCGGATCCAACGTAGCTTTTCAGAGGGCTCTCTTACTACAATGGAACGTTTTTCGGCAGTCCTTATCATATAATGGTTTCTACTTCTAAGAAAAAAATATATCTTAATAGCTCGTAATTGTCTCTGGTTAGTTTTTATAAATCTAATTTAGCTTTTTAAATTTTTACATAGCTATCCGCTACCCATTTTTGAAATAAGTGACGACCCAGCAAAATATAATTGAACTCACTGCCGTTGTTACACGTTTACCGTCTGTACTTTTCAAGTCTCGGTACCATCCTCGTATGCCGTATGAATAAAAGAGTCGATAAATCCAAGGCTCGCCATTCGGATCTGCAGAACTGACGGACTGTAACTTTTTAGTGTTTGTATTGCGTACTTATAGCAACATAAGACTCGGGGATTTCTCCATCAGCTGCGGTAAAAAATACAACAGCAACTTCATTCGTTCGCTGAAAGTTGTAAATGTGACGATCAATTCTGAGTTTTAGAGTAAACAACAACGGTAATTCATTCGGTAATGTGTCAATAGTCTCGGTAACTCTCGAACTTTTTTGCTGTTTGCGGGTGATCGACATGATAGGGATTGAATATAATTTGTAGATATTACTTTTTGTTCTAGTTTCAGGTATATGAAGGATAAACTTTGTGACGTTGTACTTTCATGAAAATATTCCCTGTTAAAGCCCTCTACAGATATAGAACCGCAAAATGAGATAAAGATTGAAAATTCATTTAAAAATATATAACAGAATTGGAGATTATTCGATATACGGAGAAACGAAAGAAAATGATTATGTGTATAGTGTGTGTTTCTTACAGTGTAAATTTGGAGTGTACATTCTTTGAAATATAGGTATATATTTAGAATATGAAATTCGAAGTATTGAATTTGGACTTTCAATTTATTTTGATCATTTTTGAGTGTTGAATGTGAAGTGTTGAGCACAAAGTGTTAAAGTTAGCATATGGAATTTGAAATAGTGAATTTGAAGTTTGGTAGATAAATTAATTGCCTACGAGATCATGATTATGTAATTTTCTATTATAATTGTACTTACAGTGTGATAACAAATTTGTATTCTGTGCGCTGCAGCGCAAACAGACTTCCAATCGCGCGTGAAAGCGCGCGTGTCCCTAGTAGTATATGTATATGTATAGTATAAGCCATGTGGATTCGCTCCATTCCGTGCATGTGTTCATAAGGCCATAAGCTAAACACGCGGTCTGCTCAAGAAAAATGGTTCGCAAGAAAATAGATAACCGTGTAAGGGTTTTAATTGAGAATGGTGTTATCGCCGGTCACAGGACAATGTTTGTCGTCGTGGGAGAAAAGGCGAGAGATCAGGTAAATGAAGACATTTTAAATTTTGAGAGAAAATCTAAAATTTGTTAGCAGTACAGGTTACGGTGTTTAGGTTATTTTTATGTTTATTGTATTATATAGGTATACATTTAATTTGTACTGTAGTTAAAAGATTTTATACTTATTAATTAATATTTTGTTAATCTGCAGACGATTTCTAATTTCTTTCTACAGTATTGAATGTGCCAATGTTAGTGAGCACGAAGTTAATTAGTAGAAAATCTTGCTTACTCTTTGTTAACTTGTTCTTCTATATTGACAGGTTGTTATACTACATCATATGCTTTCAAAGTCTGTGGTAAAGGCTCGTCCATCAGTTCTCTGGTGTTATAAAAAGGAGCTAGGCTTCAGTAGCCACCGTAAAAAGAAAATGAAGTCACTCCAGCGAAAAGTAAAGTCTGGTAAATTAGACGTTAACGAGGATGATCCATTTGAGTTATTCGTTGTTTCTACAAATATTCGTTACTGTTACTACAATGAAACACACAAAATTCTGGGTAATACCTATGGCATGTGTGTACTACAGGTAATAAAGCATAACTAATAAAGTCATATGATTATATTAAATGTCTTCTCTAACAACTAAATACTTGTCCTGTCAGGATTTTGAAGCACTGACCCCAAATTTACTTGCCAGGACAATAGAAACTGTCGAAGGTGGTGGTCTTGTGATCCTTTTACTCCAATCCATGAACTCTCTTAAACAACTGTATACTATGAGCATGGATGTGCATCAGAGATTCAGAACAGAGGCCCATCGAGATGTAGTGTGTAGATTTAATGAGAGATTCCTGTTATCTCTAGCATCTTGCAATAGGTGTCTTGTAGTAGATGACCAGTTAAGAGTTTTACCATTGTCATCACAAAATTTGAAAATTGAGCCTCTTCCTAAAACTGGTGCTACCGAGGAGCAGCTAGAACTTGACGCCCTGAAGGAGAGTCTACGAGATACCCAACCGGTTTCTGCCCTTATCAATTGTTGCAAAACTGTCGACCAGGTATGTACTTAAGAAACATGTAATATAAAACACAAGTCACACGAATTGTTATTTTACTATAGGCAAAAGCTCTCCTCAAATTTATTGAAACTATCTCAGAGAAGACCTTAAGGTCTACAGTATCCTTAACTGCTGCTCGAGGTAGAGGAAAATCAGCAACTATGGGCCTTGCTGTTGCTGCTGCAGTGGCTTTTGGATATTCAAATATTTATATATCCAGTCCAAGTCCTGAAAATCTTAACACATTCTTTGAGTTTGTTTTTAAAGGTAATATTTGAATACACTATATTAGTATTCTTTGCACTGCTCACATAAATTGTATACAATCTTTTCTTTTCGAATTTAGGGTTTGATGCTTTGGCTTATCAGGAACATTTGGATTATGGATTGGTACAGTCTACTAATCCTGAATTTAATAAAGCTACTGTTCGTGTAAATATATTTAGGGATCACAGACAAACTATTCAGGTACATGAAATTTTATGCTAATTAAATTTTGTGGTTTATCTCCTCTTACATAAATAATAAAGAAACAAATAAATGTTCCTTGTTTCTAATTTCAAGTATATTCATCCTACTGATGTACATAAACTAAGTCAAGCGGAGTTGTTAGTTATTGATGAAGCAGCTGCAATTCCTTTGCCATATGTTAAAGCAATGCTTGGCCCCTATTTAGTCTTCCTTGCTTCTACAATTAATGGGTGAGTAGTTTGTTTAATGTTCGGAATATTTACATTTCAATTGGATGTAGTTAATCGAGCATGAAACGTTTTTAAAGATACGAAGGCACCGGTCGGTCGCTTTCATTAAAATTACTCCAGCAATTGCGCTCGCAGACGTCACCTGGGAATACTCATGAAAAATCGAGTAAGAAAAGTGAAAAAAATGCAATTGTGGGACGGCAGCTGCACGAATTGACACTTGAGGAATCAATCCGTTATAAATCAGGCGATTCGGTAGAACAATGGCTGTGCGATTTGCTTTGCTTAAATGCAGCTACGCAGGCCCCAATATTGTCTGGTTGTCCACCACCTGACACTTGTCAATTATACTACATAAACCGGTGAACATTTTTTTACAAAAATTATACGATTATTTTGATCAATTACAACTAAATTGTTTACCAAAATATTTTTTAGAGACACGTTATTCTCTTATCACAAGGCATCGGAATTATTCTTGCAAAGGCTTGTGGCTCTATACGTCGCTTCTCACTATAAAGTAAGACCAAATTTATTAAAGTATAATCACTTCGATAATAAATTTTGGTAAAGTATTGTGTGATTGATTACAGAACACTCCGAATGACTTGCAAATGATGTCTGATGCTCCGGCACATCATCTATTTTGTTTACTTGGACCAGTCGATCCGAACAGGAAGTCACTACCTGAGATATTAGTAGTCGTTCAAGTAAGTTAATCTGTCATCTATTATTTCGTGCTCTAAAAATACTCAAATTTTTTATTTAATTCTGAAAAATTATTTTCTTTAGGTTTGTCTTGAGGGAGAGATCAGTAAGGCCACCATTGTCGATGGGCTTGGTCGAGGTCGACGTGCAGCTGGTGATTTAATACCCTGGACAATGGCCCAACAATATCAGGATCAAGATTTTCCTACTCTTGCTGGTGCAAGAATTGTTCGTATTGCTACTCATCCAGATTACCACGGAGTACGTTAATCGTCCACTAATTAATATCTAAATGAGAAATCTTAACATTTGATAATTTATCACTTATAAATGTATCTCTCACTACATTTATTTAGATGGGATACGGAAGCCGTGCTCTGGAATTGCTAAAACAGTATTATGAATTAAATATTCCCAACATTGAAGAGACATCTGAAGAAATCTCAGTAAACCCTGAGATTACAAACGTCCAGGATGAGGAGATTGGACTATTGGAAGAGACTATTGGTAAGTTTACCTATTATTTACGACCAGGTTTAATTAAGCAATTAAATAAATAATAAGTAAAAATATTGTAGAACCGAGGGCTTCATTACCACCGTTACTTTCAAAACTAAGTGAAAGAAAACCAGAGCACTTGGATTACATCGGAGTCTCATTCGGCTTGACGGAATCTCTGTTAAAGTTTTGGAAAAAAGCAAAATTCATTCCTGTCTATTTAAGGTAAACTTATGATCGTTCTCTACCCAAAAATATATACTATTATCGTTTTACCATTCCTCATTTTCAATTATTTAGACAAACAACGAATGACATAACGGGAGAACATTCCTGCATAATGCTCAGTAAACTTAATCCAGAAAAGAATGAGTCCGATTGGCTCGAATCATATTGGCGAGATTTCCGTCGGCGTTTCATCAGCTTATTATCTTATTCTTTCAACTCCTTCTCGCCATCATTGGCTCTCAGTGTACTTGTTAATCGTACAATCAATACAGTGCCAACAAGTAAGCATTCAAAACATTGCCCAAGTAACCTGCAGCATTAATAAGTATCTGCGTAAATATTCTAGCTCTGACGAAGGATACTCTGGACGTTTACTTTACCTCATACGACTTGAAACGATTGGAAATGTACAGCAACAACATGGCAGATTATCATTTAATAATGGACTTATTACCGAGTCTTGGTAAATTATATTTCTTAAACCTAATGGGAGACTCGCACTTCTCACCTGTACAGGCTGTAAGTCTTATAATTCGTGAACAAGACTGACATATTTCTTTTAATAAGTAATATAAAAAATATTACTTTTGTCGTTAGGCTATTCTCTTGGGGCTAGGTCTTCAGCACAAGACAGTAGACAAGCTCAGCGAAGAGCTAGGACTACCCTCTTCCCAATTACTGGGTCTCTTTAATAAAATTATTCGCAAATCTGTGAAATATCTGAATGACATAGCGGAAGCGTTTGTGGAAAGTAAAATGCTGCTGCCGGATAGACAGAACGACATTACTTTGGATCCATTAAAGGGTCACAGTTTACAAGAGGAATTGGAAGAGGCTGCCAAGGTATAGATTTTTCTCTAGTAACATTGACTTCTTGTTTCTGTAATGTTCTGATCTCTTGAACGTGGTAATCAATTCTCTTTCAGGTATTAAAAGTCAAGCAGAAAGCTGAGCTCGAAAGACTCAAGAAAGAGAATCTCGATCAATACGCCATAAAAGGTACGGATACTGAATGGAGCAAAGCCCTTTCCGGTAAGAAAAATAAAAGTTTAATATCCGTAAAGATCGGCGAGAAGAGGGCGACCAACGAGACGGAAGAAACTTCACTAGATTTTCCACAGAAGGAGAAGAAGAAGAAGAAACGATTCTCTAAATAGTTACTAATCATTCGAATATATTTTCATCTACGTTTAACGTTAACTTTTTAAAATAAATATGGACGTTCAAAAAGTAATCGTTTTTTTTCGTACCTGAAATTTCTCTACAAACCTTCACCGACTCGACAGGATTTTTCATTCATTGAAAGGGTAAAATAACGACTGTGATAATTTATTGTAAAAGTTATATCACCATTTGTATTCTCATAAAATATTTTCAAAATACACTTTTAGTAACAAGTAAATAGTCTCTCGTGATTTGAATTGACTGTGTATACTATATGTATACATATATATATATATATGCATAAATTTATATAATTTATATATATTTATTTCATATAAATTACTGGAACGTTTCTGCACAATAGCTTGTACTTATCGAATCGCCTAACTAAACAGTAATAAATAAGTACCGAGCATTTGCAAGCGTTAAATAGAAAGTAGTATTTTTAATATTAACATAGCACAGGAAGACTAACGAATTAAACGAATAAGAAAGAGTTTAATTGATTAATCAAAGAAAAACGTAACCTAACAATTTTATAATAAATTCCATAGCTCGCCTGACAGACCATTGTCACGATACGCTCGAGTTTTTAAATAAGAGAATCAGGTAATTATTTAAAATAGCTTATCGGCCACGCGTTATTAACCTCTATATTAACAATAAATACAAAATGTATATATATACACATATACATATATATGGCAAGATTAATCAAGAGTGGCTGCAAAACAATTTTTCCTTTGTCTTCGTTATCCCATTATTATAATATGTATACATAATTCTTTTCTACCTCATCCACTCATCTCGTTAATACTTAAACGCCGTCTCTTTTCATACTGCCAGGCGAATTTTAGGCGCAGTCGAATAATTTCACCACGTATTTCCATTGTTTTTTTTTGGTCAATATAATTAATTTCAATTTTCAGTTTGATATGCGGCAGATAGACGCTTTAAGGAATTCTTAGTAACTTAGTCTTATTTGTATTACACAAGTCCCCGCGATAGTACCAGCTTCACATTAGTTCGTGTCACCCTTATATAAATGCATTTATATTGCTCTTTATACATATACTTATTACTTATTACATCACATTGAAAACCATTCTATGGAAATTACCTGAACTAAGCTTCCTTTAGAGAGACAAGACAATAAGTTAACGATCAAATAAATATTCAACTACGTAGTTAGTAATATGACTCACGAAAGCTTTTCAATGCTGTAAACATTGTGCTTAATTATAGGTAACTACTTAATAATTTAATCATAATAATTTGTGCCCAGAAGTTTGAAAAAAGAGGCAATCCTTATTCGTTGATTTTTAATTGAAATTTCACTTGCCAGCAGAAACACAGTGAAATGAGAGAATATTAGGGGGGAGAGAGAGAGAGAGAGAGAGAGAGAGAGAGAGAGAGAGAGAGAAAGAATAGAGAGGAAGAAAGCATCAAAATATAATCAAGATAATTAAATTAATATATGGCATCATTGTACTATGCGAAATGAAACTGAAAAAATCGTGCTAGTACCTCGAGGAATGATAATAAGGTTAAATAAAAGCGATAAGCAATTGCATAATTTTTCAAGCTCGAGGGAATATCCACATTTTTATCTCACAGCGGAGCCTCTTAGAGATCTCGTAATAATGACTGAAATCGAGAAGGGCCTCTAGAAAGAGGTAGAAGAAAGTTGGCATTCTTTTTATAAATCTCCAGTGTCCTTTCCAGGAGACGTCGAAGATAACTTCTTAAGAAAAATTATTATCGAACCGAGCACCGAAGTGAATTGACTCAATGATATTTCATCGTCAAATACGTATCTGTTAAATTACCAATTAGTAAGTTGTTTTGTAATTCCTTATAAACTGACAAGCGATGGCTGATCGACCTCAGGTCGACTGTCTGGTGTCGTCACATTCACTGGAGTTAAAAGTTCATGTGGCTTATCCATCCCCCATTCGCTTTCCGGATCGGAAAATATATTAGAACCGTCCAGGATATCATCCTCCAAGGATATATCTGACAAATCGTCCATGCTTCTCTGATGATCGTCAGTGTATAGGGATTCCGTGACAACTACAAATAACATGTATTTTCTTATCGATCATGAAAAGATATTAAAATCCTATAAATTATATTTAAAAAAAAAAAAACTAACCATCAGCGAATGTGTGCTGAGAAAGCCACGTTGGCTCGTCCCAATCGTCAAACTGAAGCTTCATGTTGGTCTCGACTTCCTCCGGCGAAAATAGCGCGTGCTTTTCAGTGTCTGTCACATCGAATATCTCCGTAACCTGTACTTTGTTATTATCGTCCATGTAATAATAAGCCATCAGAGCTTCGTGATCAGACGTGACCTGCACACAGGATGGAGACAGATGATCATCAGAACGAAAAACTTTATCAATTAGACATTGAAAATATAAGAAAATATAAGAAAATATACCTTAAGTATATTTTCAAATGTATCGTCCACAGATGTTAAATCTGACATATTTATTACGCAGTTCGATTCCTTTCTGTATTTTTGTCTGGAAAAAAAAGACAATAATAGAATATAAACGCCATTAATTTATATAATAAGAGGGGCTTGTCTCCCCTTGAATTTATACACTCACAATTCGTTATACTGAAGGGTCAAATTAAGGTTCGTTTTCTGTTTTCTGTATGGATCCTCAGTGGCATCGATATTGTATATATCTGTAAAGGTAATAAATCAATAGTCATAAAAATGTTAAGGTTTAATTAATCAATCAAATATGAAGTGGTTATCGCGCTTCAATTAAGAATTTGAAGGACTTACTGGAGCCATACTCGGTGATGGCCAATTGACACTTGATCGTTTGCGGCATCGGCTGATAATAAACGTTAATACCAGGGAAAAGTACAGACAACTGTTCCAGAAAGTATCGGCTTATCTCCAAAAAGTTCTTTCGCAGCTTAGGAGCATTCAATATGCACCTGAACATAATCAAAATGGAAAATAAAAATTGAATTAATATTCCATTAATTTATAGCTATTGTAAATCACTTATACTTATGGACATTGGCAATAACGATACACCCCCAGCAGGTAACATAAGAAAAAGGATGTATAATTTAATAACGAAAGTGAGGGATAAATGAAAAGACAAAGCGCAGCAAATGATAAAAGCAAAATCGCCTCGCTAAACAATAATAACAATCAAGCCATTCAAACTTTATCTAAGTATGCAGCACCCAATTTAATGAAAAAAAAAATTGAATAAAAACAATAAGAATAAGTCAATGAAGTCCAAAAAATATATATTATAAAATCTAATCAGTTTCTTCGAAAAGTTGGGAAAAAAAATTGTTCACTGCACTGGCGTATTGCTATGCTTCTAATGCCCTTGAAAATTCCGCTAAATGTATAATCAATATTAGCCTCTTATCAAATTATACGAGTCATCAGTCTCAGTCTGGAAGATAAAGTTGAAGATGAAACGTAGAGAGTAAAAAGTCACTGTATAATTTTAGAATCGTTCAGTCATTTGCGCAGCAAATATAATATAATAAAAATAAATGCGATCGATCCCATTCACATTCAATAAATATAAAACGCCTGCGCAGATTAAAAAAGAAGAAGAAGAAAAGAATATAGGAATAAAAAGCTAGTATAAAATTTAAAAAAAAGGAAGATACTGCAATGTATCCACAGAGCTTTGCTTACCCCGAGGGTGATGTCAAGTGTTTAGCACAAGCGATCGCCTGCTGGGGAGTACGAAGAGCATTTCCAATTACTTTGTATTCCAAGGTACGCGTCTCTACCTTGTTATCAATCAAGCTACACCAACCACATGCTCGAAGTTAGATATAAAAGTATTTAGTGCGAAAATGGAGCAAAGAAACTAAATCTTTGCAATGTTAGAGACACAAAATCACCATGACAGAAGAAAGTGAAATCAGGTTAATCGATAAAAGCTTATTTAACAACGTATAGAACAGAGTGTAACATGAGCTCATAAGAATCGACATTGTCTATCCCGATAACATAGATTTCTTAGTATGCAAATAGTGAACAGATAATTTCTAATGTTCCGATCTTCTAATGTATTTCTTTAGTACACAGTGCCAGTAATGACAAATAAGATTTTTCGTGGGGTTGCATGAGTTGTGACTGCCGTGGTGATTCGTCTGTGCGCCATGGAAAACGCGCAACTAGTACAAGATTATTAAATAAATGTTTACGGTGAGAATGTATACACATGCGAGCAAAAGAAAGAAGTTATACTAGTAATGCATACACATGTCGAGTTTTGTGAGGTTGAAAACCTGCAATGTCGTTTTTTACGATCAAATGTTTAAATAAAGTTACTTTTCAATCTCGCAAAAGTCACTTGCGCCGTGTTAATTGCAAGCTGCTGTTAAGGAGTATCGAAGCCATGGCGCTGAGTAGAATAATGGGGAAGAAAAGAAAAAAAAAAACAGAAATCTATTTCTAACAGAAACGACTTACTTGGTGAATGTGGCGTACACGACATCGGCGGGCAGTGTGTAAGGTAGACTGAGAAGCGAGAGAAGCTTCACACTTTTATGCTTAAAGAGCCAATTGATAAGGCCTTTATTTGCTGAATCAATGGCATCCTGAAATATTGTCATGACAGTCTCCGGTAAGTTGGCCACCAATGCTTCCTGAAAGAAAAATATTAATGAAATTGTGTTTTCTAATAAAGAGTACGGGGAGCACCATTTTTATAAAATCGCGTTATTTACCTGTCTGTGAATTTTACACTCAAGACACTCAGGATCGTACTCCATACTGTCGTCGAGAGTCTCGGATACAACGAAGGTTGACTGTACTGCGAGACATCTTGTGCAATTAATGAGGTTGTTTCTGTGTAGAAATCTAAGAGCATCGTCAAACCCTTGTTTGCACATGTTTGACAGTATCTGAAAAATAAGAGATAAGAAAATTCAGTTAAGAAAAATACAAGTATTTACTAAAAAAAAAAATAAGTATTTAAGTAAGCGTACCTCTGGATTTGGAGGAAACAGTATTCTAACGAATCTGTAGATATTTTGTCTAGAAAGCTCTATACTGGTATTCGCAAAATTAACCTGGAGAGAATAATAAGAGAAAACATAATTTAATATATTCCAAAATCATTCTCATGGTATGGTAAAATCATTTCTGTTTATTAGCTTCTACGTTAAATACTCACATGAAAGAGTTGCGAAGAAACGTCTCTTGGGCAGATATCGCTCTCACCACAAAATGGACTAACTGTTACTGTATTCTCATCGAGAGTCGGTAGATTGTCGCTAAATCCGCCATCCATGTAGCGAATTCCATGAAATCTGGGCGGCAGTAAACCCGAGAATATTGGAATAAACGAACTGGCCAGAAGTGCCTTCACAGAATTTAAAAGAAATATAACTTTGAAATAAGAATATTTAATAGGTCCTATTGTTTCAACAGTAAAATTATTATAATGCATATTCATTTGGTACCTGCAACAGGTCATCCTTCGAGGTAAACTGAGAAACAATAACATTTTTTCCATCGTACACTCTTGTGAGTGATATGTGAAGTTTACCATTGACTCGAAGATGTGCATCTTCTGGAAGGAACTGTAATACAATCAATGACAGTACTCTCAAGTATTAATTAATTTCATGCAAGATACTCAACGAATGTAATGAAAGATTTTGTGAATTACTTTTTCTAAGCCCTCCAAAAGGACTTTTTGAACGTTGAATGATGGACTGAAAGGTCCCAGTGTTCTTTGACGTGCTTCCTTGGCGACTCTCAAAACGTTGCTGGTGATTTCACCTGTAATTTAAAAAAGAAAATCTTACTAAGATTCATGTGTGTATTATTAATAGTCAATGTTATCTAGCAGTACATTTCACCCATTAGCTATTGAATTTCATTGCGTTCAACCATTCAATTCCTGTCAAACATCTATCAATAAGATTATTCAACAAAGACTAGACTGACAGTTGCTAATTGACATAACCAGCTATTACGCACGAGTCAAGGTACAAGAATACAAAGTCTAAGTGTACCTGCTAAGTATAATACCAAAAAAAGAAATTCTACAAGTGAATCCGTCATCGCTGAAACGATGGTATCTTTCTTTAAAATTACAGATTGCACGAATTTACGACAAATACCACATTACTGTATCCTTATAAAAGTCAATTAATCTTATCGATCGATTATATCAAATGTAAAGTGATCAATTGAATAACTATAAAAAGGTGAATGATCTTTTAACTCTTTAGTGCAATAACTACACAGTTGGGTGTATTAATTTAATGAATTTATTTCTTTAACTACGTAATATCATTTTTCATTTTTCTTGAATGTAAAATTTGTGTCTGTTGGCACGAATAGAAAATAATAAAATAAAAATAAAGAAGCAGAATATGATAACAAAATGCTATTATAAGCTGTCATAAAAGAGTGTGTGCCCGCACCTGCATCACAATTGACAACAAAAGATTTATTCTTCTTCAGACTTTAGACATTAATCTAAAAATGATAAGCGTTAGTCAAGTGACTCAGGGATTGACTCAACAAAGCTTAATAAATGATAGAGATTTGCTCGTATCTCGGTCACTCAAATAGTTAATAGAGATCACGCAAATCATTAAAAAAATCTTTCTACTTTGTTCCGAGAAATTCTCTTTGTTTGCAAATGAAACGATTTCCTACTATTCAACCTTAATATATGTATATAAACTATCACCTACGTCAACATAGATTATAATTCCGGACGCAGTACAAAGAATTTAGACGATTATTAAAAAAGAAAATCCAATGTACTGTAGTCTAACAATTTTCAGTACGACAACTAATGTCCTGAAAATAAAATAATAGTAACTGTTGTCACAAACAGATAAAGAAATCCCTTATCAGTTAAGGCTAATCAATTCGTTATCATGTAAGGGGTCACGAAGACAATTGCGAGCGTATGAAGAGATATCAATTTATAAGTGGGTGATAGGGACAATGCAAAAAAAAGAGGAAAAGTTTGAAAATGCGTGTTCGACCCTCAATATGAATTTTCGTCTTGCGTAAACATAGTTCCAACATAAAAGTACTTTCTCAATAAAGTAAACAAACACTGAGTAATATCCATTAAGCAGAATTACGTAATGAGTAGCATTTACTAATGAGTATCTGAAGTTGTACAATTAGCGTTTCATTGTATAAAAATGAAATGAATGATTAACGGTAAGTAAAATAACGCTTAGCGCTTCAAACTTTTATAAATTTGTGCGCTGAGAAAATAGTTTTCGTCAGTTTTTACATGATGCACTAATCGCACTCTTAATTATAAACATGATAATTAAGTTGAAGCGTAATTCTTATTGCATGCAAAAGCAGCTCAAAGCCCATATCCAATAAGGAACAATGAAATAAGCGGTTCGATTTTATGACGCTGTGTTGTAATGCGTTAGTGGTGCGTTGTTAAACAAAGTAAACGCGTCAGACGAGGAGTATTCTCGTGCGTCCACTGCGAATTGTTTTTTTTTACTATTTCATTTCCAGGCTGATAAGCCACAAGGAACGACCTTCACGCTTCAACACAGCTTTGACGTGATTCATTTCCTTATTTAATGTGGTGAGATCTCAGTCTATTATGCAAATAGCGTGATTAACCAGAAAACTGCAAATGCTGTAAATAAAGATGGTTGCTTAGTTAAGAAATGCATCAAATTTATGAGGATAGATTATAGTATTTATAATATGTTATTAATTGAAATTTCATATATCATACTGCGTAATCCGCAACAAGGGTTGCAGATGCTGTTAGTGCAAAATAGAAGATGATGGGTGGCCAAGCATTTAAGAAATTCTTCTATACAGTGTGTGATTAGTTGGTTCATTCCTTTTATCAGAAATATGTGAAAGTAAGTATTTACATGGGGAGCAGTGTAAATATTTCTTTAGAAGCAAACTATTTGTGACTTAACGTCCATTAAGTTTTGAATTATGTATTAAGTTTCTGCAAATGTAAAAAATACTTGCAATATACAGATACTACAGCCATTTCCTTTCTATTGATAATATGCATTTTATAATCTTTGATTTAAGTCAACATTCGTCAATGCTGTCAGCATGACATATTTATGGTAACATCATTGAACTTTCCTTTGCTTCTATTGAACTCATTTTATATATATAATTATTAAAGACAGGAAATACAGGCTACGAATGTACAAAGATATCTAAATAAAAGTATGCAGAATTTTATTTCAAATGTGAATATACCATATTTTTAAATCTTATTAGCTTTACTGAATGATAATAATCGTGGAAAGGTCAGTATAATAATCAATATGCTCAATGAAACATGAGACACATTGGAATTCACAAGTTTTACTTATCATTATCTGAGTTATAGTAGAACAACTGCAAATGAAAATATCTACTGTATTTAGTTATGTATTAACCACACGTACTTAATAATACAGTATGAGTAGGAAATGTATGTAAATAAATAAACTAATACAAACGACAAGGATAAATCTTCATTCCAAGAATATCAGCAGGCATTTATCTCCTGTCGTCTCATCCTATTTTTTCTCATTCTCTCTCACATACTCAACAAAATTCTGCGTAATCCTTTACGTCGAACGTCGTAACCCGAGATTGCCTGTATCTAATTGTAAAAGCCTGGTAAACAAAGGAGTTCACTCACCGAGGGGAAGATCGCAAAGAAGGCAACAGGCCGCGATAGCGCCGGCAGAAGCTCCAGAGATCTTGTCTAGGAGAAGATGCGGAGCATATTTCTTGAAGCATACAGCAACACCAACATGATAGATGCCCAGGAAGCCACATCCTGCAAAGGAGAGGTTCATGGTGTTGTCGTTTAGATCCTGAGTAGGGATGAATCTTTTGCACCAAGAAAATCGGTTGATTCGTTTCTTCGTGTTTCAGAAGACTTTGAAATATAGACGAAAAATTGTATTCGTAGGTTAACTTCAATATAATTGATGGGCTGACAGATATTATTGCCAATTCTTGATTTTTTCTATGATGTCTACTCCAGCTCACTTGCAGGAACACTGACTCGGAGGGAACAGCTGTTTTTCAATGTGACCACTGGTTTAATCACTATAAAAGCAAATCAAAACACGTCAAAAACAAAGTGAAATAATAAAACGCTGTGACGTTCAAGAATTAGATAATCTGTTCTGTCACCATTGGCTAACTTGAGATGGTGTGGTTCAAGCTCCGCCTACTACGCGTTCGGAAATTCTACGCTCGGTGTAAGTGGCACGACGCTCGTGCGACGAATAAGATGGCAGAGGAAAATACTGCTTTTACCCGAGCTGTTTTACAATGGAATAAGAGAAACATAAGAATTCAATAAACTCAATGTTAGGAATTTAATTTAAGTTCACAAATACTGAATAATGCCTTGCGACTTATGACTCTTTCTGCGTTTATATATTAAGTTTTAGGTAATTTTTTGTATGATAACAAAGTTTGCAGCACCATTGAAAAACAATATGGCGATGGGCATCTGCGTCATTTATGTATAATTGGGATGTATACAGATTGCAAGATTGAGGATTTGTGAATGTTACCTGGTGTCCTTAGTAAAAGATAGAATCTCAAATATTCATTTGATATCCTGCGTATCCTAATACGCAAGTTTATGTTTGACTGTTATCCTGCTTCATGGAGAAACATTTTTTGATTTTGTTACCTTTTTCTGTGTGATGATGTTTTGAAGCGGGAAAATAGCGAATCGAATATTTTGACGTTTTCGAACGCGTGTCGAGCGCGGCATGACATTTTGACAGTTTAAAAACGCCTATAAAAGACAATGTTGTAAACTGAAGTTGATATTGTTTTCGTAATTAACTTTTCAATAATTGTGCGAGGTGCACAGTTATAGTGAACTTACAAGTAATTGTATAGTAGAATTAGAAAACAAAAATGAGTCAAACAGATAATTCTCTGATCCAAAAACCCTCAATTAATTATAACCTAGATTCTCAACGAGAACCCGTTTTTCATGCTGTTTATATACCAAGAGATGATGAGAATAAATCTGTTGAAGGTAACGACAAGTATTTTATGATTCATAAAAAAATGTAAACGTACAATGTATGTAATCTTGTAAATCTACAGAATTTTATCATATACTTCTGTTCTATATTTGGCTCGACAATGTAATATGTAGTAACTGGGATTACTGGGTTTTCAGAAAGCTTACACGTTTATGTGGATAAGGTTGCAGCTTTAAAAATAATAAATGAGCATAAAAAAGGACGCCTAAAAACATTTAAGACAAGGGCCGAAGCTGAGAATTTTGCACGTAATGGAAATCAACCAATATTATCACGGTCCCAAACTGTTCCGTTGCTTCCATTACCTGAAGAGAAGACAAATACATTTAAAGGTCCAAAGCCACAGGATTTGGTTGTGTTTCGCAAGTTAATAGAAAGTGGAGATATTGAAGCAGTGCGTAAGATTGCATGGGAGAATCCAAGATATTTAGTCAGCAGTGCAGATACCCCAGCAATTCTTCAGGTATACCTTGATAATTCATTACCTTCTCCGACAGAAAGTTATTTAATTTAGTTTAAAAAATATTTCTTTATAGGAAGGTTGTCGCTACAATGCATTGCATGTGGCAGCGAAGGTATCTAAGATACCTCAGATGTGTGAACTGATTCTAAACATAGTGGGTGATCCAAAATTTGTAAAACTATTTTATGGTGAAGATGAATGTAAAAATTATCTAAACAGAGCACAAATTCTTCTGGATCTGTATTTAAACACCCCAGATAAATTTCTCAATGAAACCCCATTACACTTCGCCGCAAAGTTCGGCTTGAAGGAAGTCGTTCGTGTATTGGTTTCATATCCTCAATGCGTAAAAACACTGCGTAACAAATATCAACAAACACCAGCAGAAGTAAGCATTCTTCACAATCGAATTTCCACACTAATTATATATCTTCACTAAAATACTAGCCTATAACGGAGTTTTTCTGTTACTTGATAAAAAAAAATTAATTTTAGTGACTATTGATGTTTAAAAGATATTGTCAAAACATATTGTAAGCTTATTGTTTATATTGGTTGAAATGACCAGTGAATTCGAATATTGAGAAATAGAGCAGATTAGATATCTATTATGCTAGGCTCTCCAGTAAACAGGTCAACTTATCTTATTTTTTTTAATAATCCCCCACGATGGTATAATGAACAACAAAGTTTCTCACAAGAATTTATAACTAGGCTTAAAACTTTTTCATTCTCTTTCAGATTACTTGCAGCCGCAGATTTTCCGAGGACGAAACGTTGAAGAGAGAAATACGTAATTTACTAGAGGACCAATATTATGTTCCTGTATTACGTTCTGAGGACAATACCTTACAGCCTTCCATAGGAGAGCCATTCTCACCAACGAGTCCACCAGTGAGTTAGATTTCGAGAATCAATGATTCAATCATAAATACAATACATCTAAAAGAGGATTAACCTCCAATAACTACCATGAATCTCATATCACAGCAATTCAAAATGGACCCAATAAGTCCTATACTCGAAGTGAAGGCGTTTGCTGGACCTATGACTAAAAGTCAGGCAATGGAATTTCGTAGGAAATGGAAAACGCCACCGCGAATCGTCTGTAATGGTCCAAATCGCCGTGAAAATTGTTCAGGAGAACCATTTATGCACAGTCCTGTGGCTGCGCTCAGACTTCAGGATACAGAAAAAGGACTGGAACGCGTTGGCAGGTACAATTCATTATTATATGAAGTCATTGTATGATAACTTGATACTGACGATCTTCTTCTGGGATACTTTAGGGATCTGGCCAGCGAGTATCAAGTTCCTTGGAAAGAATATTGGCAGTTTCTAAATGATTTTGCGGATATGCGTTGTAAGGAGGGCTTGAAAATGCTTGAAAAGTATTTGGAAAACAGGTTTAAAGAATCCATCATGAGTGTCGAGGTAGGTATCTGATAACGTGTAAATTTAGGGAAGGATTTATGAATTTCCACCTTCTTTAGGAGCTAAAACGTGATCAAGAACTATTAAAGTACGATAAAAGGTTTCAAGGACAATCAGAAGATGACATGGCAGATCCATTTAATGAAACAGATCTATGTAAACAATTAGAATCTCTGAATGTAGAAGATGATTCAGGTAAGGATGCCTAATGCGAATTATAGAAAATTTTCAAATTGTAATTAGAAAGTGAAAATCATCTTCATTTGCAATAAAGTCTAAAATTTTATAATTTCAGAGGAATTCTTCACGCCGCCATCTTCCCCTATTCCAGATTTTAGTGATACTGAGGACTCCGAAGATGAAGACATGTACCTTGCCGAGGAAGGAGTGGCTACATATATTGACGGGTATTAAATTCATTAATTTAATCATCAGAACACATAATATCATCCTACATTTCAGAAATGAACCGACGAAACTCGATTATGCTGTTTACAATGCAATCTCGACTGATATTAACCAAAACATATATCCAAATATTTATCGATGGCTACAAGAGATGAAAATAATGATGGACCAAGACGAAAGACGGTAATTTAACATATTAATGTAGAAACATCTTCATTCTCCATAAATCGAAAATCTAAATTATCGAGCTTTGTCTTGTAGATTTAACAAGGGAACGCTTGTCAGGAGAAGATTACTTTTGACACCGGATAAACCTCGCTTTCAGCATTTCGAAAAGTCCTAAGAAGATTATAATAAGCTGTCAATAATGTAACAGTTGCAAAAAGAAATGGCTCTTGGTCATCGCATACACAAGTCGAAAGATAGCTGACAAAACAAAAAATGAAAAAGGAGAGAAAGAGTATAGAGGTATATATTTTCATACAGATTTTTTTATATATGTTGAAACACGGCTATGTAATTTCATGAATGAAACCTCTTGACTGCTCTCTACTCGAAAATGTAATTTCGAGTCTCCAGTAATGAGTACAGAATGCATAAAAAAAAATAAAGAAAATTATATTTATCTTATCTAACAACATTTATTCCTAAGGTAATAATTATCATCCATCGTTACTGCGTGCTTTGCATTTAACGGTAAACTTTATTCTCAATAACCTCCAGTTTTATAGTGTTCTTTCTTTAATGGAATACATATGTATATACTTTTATTAATATTTATATTATCTAATGATTTACCCAAGAGTAAATCCTTGGTACTAAACAGATCAAGCATTAACAGAAGTGGGAGGAGTTTGCTTTAACTGAAGAATTATTGATCGCATCCTGGAAACGTCCTTGGAGGTCCTAGATGATTTGGGATTGAAGTCGCAGAGTTTTGCTATGCGTTCCCATTCGGTTCCTGGCTCGACCTCGTCTGCCTCGGCGACGAATTGTTTCTCAGCGTTTCTATGGAACGTAAATTAATGTCGTCAGGGTGGTTGAAAGTCATTAAAATTTATGGCTGAATAACAATGAAAGTAGAAATGAAGTTTAGCGTCTGTGAGTGCATGAAGCAACGTAGACAACATATTCATGCAAATCGAGAGATTTTAAGTTTTTTTTTGTATTAACACTTACTTGGCAGATTCCCTAAGAAGCGTAGCAAGCCAACAAATACGTTTTGTATTAATTCAAATGTTAGAAATACGGCAAAGAATTTTAGCTAAGCAATGTCACTTCACGCTAAGCGATACACGCACGCGACTTAGATAACTTTTAATTATATAAACAGCATTGTTTCAGTACTTGATTATTTTTTTTGAGATATCCGCTGCTAAGCAATTATTTTTCGACGTAGAAGCATGACGTATTATTTTGATATTTTAGATTTCAGAATTATCAAAGTCTGCAGAAATGCAGTTTAAGATATTATACACATTTTTCACTGTATAGTCACCAGTAGAGATTACTAATATATTTACAGCTCTATTTTGTTACCTGTTTGTAGCCTTCGTCTTGCTGATAGTTTCAGCATGATGCTTGTACCATTCCTCCAATTCTTTTTTTGCAGCTTCTCGCCACTCTTCCTTTTTCTTTTCCTCTTCTGCATCTGCAAAATAGCATGTCGTATGTTGCAATATCTATCGTTTATACAAATTCTTTAAAACCTTTCTATATGTATATTACCACATATAGTATTACGTACCCTTTTGTTCAAGACGAGCTTTTTGTTCTTCTCTCCACTTTTTTATCTTCTCCGGCTCTTCCTTAATCTGCTGTGTAACTGGTGCCACATCTTGGAAATAAATTATTATACATCAATAGAAAATTTGACAGTCCAACATTGAAAAATCCACGATATTTTTAAATCACACGCAGAATAAACCAAGGCTTAGGAAACATAACACTGGGACATATAAAACAAAGCACAAAAGTCAACAAGAAATCAATCTTTAACATGCTCACCATCGAGTGATAGAGGGTCTTCAAAGAAATCTTGGAAATAAAAAAGGAATTCTCAATATAGGTAAATATAACAAATTTAAATGATTTAAATTGCTTAATACATAATGAAATACTAATTATAAACAATCTGTCAAATAAATTTAATCTTATATACTGAAAATGATGCATGATAAAATATAATAATCTATATTTACCAGGAACTGCCGGTGCTTGTGGCTCACTCGGTGGTTGTCCAATTGTATTAATCATTTCAAAGCTGCCTTCAGCGTCTCCACCAGGACCAACTTTCATGTTACCAAAATTTCCAGCAAGGTCATCTGTACAAAATTTTATCTATATCTACAACTTTTATTGGAGAATCTCAATAAAAATATGCACTAAAAAAGGTACCTTCCGCAACTGAGATAGGTTGCGCAGCGATGCCGACGGTAGAAATTTCATCCTCTAGTCCTGCCAGCTCATCCTGTTCGCGAGCCAGAAATTCAGCCGCAGGATCGACTTCGGGTTCGCCAACAAAATTATCACCAAACGCATCCATTCTAAATTGAAATGATCGTTTAATAATTGCAATAAATATCAAATATGCGCTGTGATATTATGCCGATATTTCAAATCAAATTCAAACGAAATTTTACAGGTTACGGCACAAAAAGCAATGAATGTTAAAGTACAGAAATCCGAGGTGCAAAAAATATCAAATAATGCAAACAATTTACCTCTAATTACTGATTACTTTTGAAATGATTTGATCTGATTTAACGGCAACACCCCCTTTCTGTGACTTTCAGTTAAAATGTCAACGACGAATTGTCAACGTCAATAACGTGACCACAGAGTAAACGCAATTGAATAGAAAGTAGATCAAGCTCAAAATTTCTTATTCGTGAATCACATGGTTCAGTAAAGCTAGGGATAAATGCAGGGTGACCAACGTTATGAAAAAAATTAATAAAATCCCTTTGTAGGTAACGGAAAAAAAATTCAGATTTGAAATTCGATTATCCGTTAACGAACGCTGACTTTACGGCTTCTTTTGCATCCGTTAAAATCACTGTTTATTAAATCATTCAACCTAACTACGTACAGTCATTAATACCAACAATAGGAAGTACATGCTAGCGCAATACGTTTATTTGTATGAAATAATAACTTATTACATCGTCAGGATTTATTTTGTCTAGTAAAAGAATTGGCAGCATGGGTGGGTCGCTGTTATCTTTAAAAGATTTATCATGAAATTGAAGAGCGATCCGTTAGGAAAACGAGATTGTATGTTGTAAAAGGAAGGCACGTCGATAGAAAAAAATATATGTATATTTATATATATGTATATATATATACCTATAAGGGAGAAGAAAAAGAAAAAGAATACAACAACGTCACAAGGTGGCAAAAAGTGATTAATCCGAGTTTATCACATCTGACGTACGAAATTTCATGTTGCGAACATAGTACAAATTCCAAAGGTCTAAGAAACAATTCAGGTGAGAAAGAAAAAAAAATAAGATGGGAGTAATAATTAATATATGTATGTATGTACGAATGTATATATACGTATATATAGGGAGACGGCGAGATATATATAGCAAAATTCAGGCTACTCTATAGAAACTTGTAAAAAATAAATTAAACTGTACAAGTGAATTCCGGCATGTTTTGTTCTATTCTCTTGTTTCTCCTTTTTCTTTTTTCTCTCTAAAAAAATAGACGCGCAGACGTCTCTGTGAGTATAAGTAAAATTTCGAAGCGACCGTTACATCGAACATTAAAAGGCATGTGAAAATTTAGATTCTCTTGAAAATATAAAAAAAAAAAACCTCAAAGACAAGCAAAAAACGGATATTAATGTGCGAACCTCTGAGACGATGCACAATATAGACAAGATATTTAAGAAAAAAAAATCTGACAAGTACGTGTCGCGAATAACAACACGGCGCGCATGTTACTTGGACGTTCCTAATTTCGAGTCTTTAAAAGAGAAAAAAAAACAATGAGTCGACAAATAAATACAGATCGTCTCGTTGAGAATTAATTATTATTGGGCGTTTTATCGCACCTAGCATTCCGTCATCGAACTGTCATTTTTCTACGTATGTCACTGGCGCACGAGATACTTTGCATTGAACTTTCCCAGAGGAAATTATTTATCTCTTTAATTAAGGAGCATGAATATTAAGACTAAGGAGGCACAAATTAATTGAGTAACTTTGGCCAACCGGACCGTTAATGTAACGACCTGTAATACGGCGGACCTCAAACGTCCTGTACGTTATCACATTCGGATCGTACCGGTCGATAAGATTCAAAATACCCACTAGCATATTTTTAAAAGGGTTTTCTCTCTCTCTCTCCTCCCTCTCTCTGTTTCTCACTTTCTTCTTTTCCGTCTCTAGATTTTCCTCACACATGCACTGATGCCACACTTATTCTTCTTTCTTCACTTTTCTCATCACATCATGTTGGCCCTATATATTTTTTTTATTTTCAGTTCATTCCTTTTCTATTCATCTTCATTGATACCGCTTAGGATCATGTACCGCCTCACTTTTTAGCAGATTATGTTGTCAGTCTTGGCCTGATCCCCTCCCGACCCCACTTGACGCTGCTCAAAATTCACAGCTGTCGGGAAGTTCGTTAATCGTTTCGTGTTCTCGCAGTGTCCTGACAAGAGTTTTCTGTTATTTTACTTGGGGTCATCAGCGTTATCCTTTAGAATAGAACACTGGTCACTGCGAGACACACTACCAATTTTCGTAACTGCGCTAGGCACTCTCCGTGTCCTCCTCGGACGACAGAACGTCTGTGCTACGTGGTAGTAGCAGTGCTACATGGCCGTACCTAATGTTTTAAGAAATACATATATACATATATATATACATACAAATTTTGTTACATATTCAATTATTAAAAATCCGCCATATTGCCCATAGCATATTAATATGGCGGTATAAAGTGCATAAATAATATCTTCGTTCTATTCAGTGTATTCAGGAATTTTTAAGAGTTGTAGAACTTACTTGCTGCTCTTATATTTCTCTTGTATCGCCTGTTGCTGTATATTGGCGGCGTTACTAAAGGTCTTGCTCAAGCAGGATAAGCATCCTCTGAGATCATGAAAACTATATCCTGTGGAAAGTTCTAACTCGTGTGGCCAAACTTCTTCGTGGAGTGTATGCCGCGCCAGAGCGACAGCTGATGCAGCCAAATGGCTAGGAAGATATTGAAGGTAGGGATCGGCTTCCAGTAAAGACAGTTCGCACAAGTACTGCAACAAAAAAATGTAAATAAAATGAATATTACATTGTAAATTAAGCCAGCTGAAACTGTTAATATTTTATTCATAGGTACTCACCATCGCTAAGTACTGAACCTTATCAGATTGGTTATTGCTTATACAATAATACATTAAAAAAGCCAATGGCGTTGGCACAGTAAGGTCGAACGAGAGTACCCGGAGAATCAAATGTTCCATTCTGAGGACTTGTTTCTTCGTGTACGTGTCGTCTGTGATATAGACGAATTCACCTACATCAGGGGGATAGATCTCCTCGTATTTCCTTGAGGGATAGAACATGTTAAATATTAATCCGAGTCATTATGTACGATACAGTGTCATTAGATTTAATTAAAAGCAACTCACGCCGCAATAAACATTGCCGCAGTTCCTACAAGTTGAAGCTTAGCCCTCACGACACTCATATATGATAGAAAACGATCTATGTAAGAGACAGCCAAGTAGAGAGTCTCACTGTGTAGTCGATACTCCTCGGCTACCTCAACAAGCCAATCAACAAGTATCGATCTCATGGAATATGTTATGTCAGGCTGTTTTTTCATATAACCAGGTTTGGGTCTATGTTGCCTCTGCAGAGATACATGAAGGAATTTATATATATTTTTAAAACTAGTTGAGGTAGTTCTTATTTCACTTGATTTTCCATTTTTACCTCTGCCACTCGTAGATAATTATAAATATCCGCCCTGTATTCGTCCACGTCAAAGAAATTGACACGCATTGATTTACTGGCTTCACGTTTAGCTCGAAGATCTTTTTTAGGGTCAGAGGATGTAGAATGCGACTTCTCTACGGATTTCTCTAGAGACATAGGCGTTTCACCAGGGAATAGATCTTCATTCTTCTTTTGATCAATCTCTTGTAGTACTGCCCTGATCGACGGCTGAATGCTCACCGTCGTTGGATTTACTTCAAGGATTGGTTTATCGCGTTCTGTCTTTAGCTCAGCCTTTAGAGCTAGAGGTTTTGACTCCTTGGCAATATCTTTACTCTCACGGAGAGCGACTGATGTCTCCTGTTCAAGTTTGTCTTCATAGACCTTGAACAGTCCATCCTCCTTTTTCCCATCGTCATAGATTTTGAATGGCTCATATTGTGGTGGTACAAATGGTTTTGGCTTTGGATACTTCTCATCTTTACCACATAAATCCTAAACAAGCACGGAACAATTAAATTTATCAGTCATATCTTGAATATTACACATATACAACCAAAAGTTTAAGTGAGTTAAAATTATGCAGACCCTAAAAACTTTAATACTCGTTTTACCCATTCTAGGTGGAAATGAGTATTGAAGCCTTTACAAATAGCATATATCAATCTTATTACAACTTGGAGCAATATTACACAGCCATACAAATAATAAAATATATAATAATCAAACAGTAAATAATGGACAAAACGAAGTAGTAGAATATCCTAGCAAATATAGAAAAGATCATAATAAATAAATAAAGCCGAAAAAAAGTCGTTAAAAAATTTATAACAGTTTCAAGCTCTTTGAAAGATTTAAGAAATCAATCAATCAAAAACGAAAGCAAATATATGAAGTATGAAAGCAAAATGCTTAAGAATGCATTTAAAAATGAGGAAACAGAAACACGAGTACATTGCAAATTGAATGTATCAGTTGAGGACGCACCGGTTTGCCATTACGGTGGCAATTATTGTGTATAACTCCAAGAACAGCACGCTTGTTATTCAGTGGCTGTTGCTGCCCATTGTTAAGGTTGACCGTGGTATTCTCCTTTCCGCGTCTGATGTCCGCAGCAATACGATTTTCTTGATCCTCGTGTACCCTGATCGTAGCCATTGTGTTCAATCCCGGTGGACCTTCTTCCAGCTTCCAAGTTATTTACAAAAACTATCAGGACTCTTCCTCAGCTTCGTTTAGTTCTCACCCAATATTGCTTAGTCGGAATCCTCTGAGCCCCTACTTTCTCTAGTAAAACGGCCACAATCAGACTCAACTCGATATTACAATCGGCCGGGCATCGCAGAGGACTCCGGCTCTCCCGATCCTTCACCAACAAACTTCTGTTGCCGTTTGATTTTAAACAAACGTAACTCCAACAGCTGGCGATACGTTACGAGCGTTGCTTGAAACTGACCAATCACGTAGCTTCATTCGGCATGCGTTCAATCGAAACGCACGTTTCGAGTTTGCGTTCGCAAAACTACAAGGCTCATTCGAATTAGTGGGAATGCGAAAAACGGGTAAGACTTTCTAGTGGATAGTAATGGCGCTAGATGGTGAGAAGAAATGGCGGTAAAAAAAATCTAGGAATAACGCTAGGGAGAAATTGAGTGTTCGTAAATGCAATGCTTCTTACTTCATCAAGATTTAAGGTTAAAATAATATAGATGGTGAAACCTATTTAAAATTCTTTCACTCAGATTGACGTTTTCCATATGGATTCTTGAGGACTTTAAATTTTGATAAGAGGAAAAGTATCACAAAAGGTTTTTTAAATAAAATGGCACCGAAGCTTAAGATATCCTCATCTGTCATACAAGTATGCTTATTTCAACTCTAAACGTAATTCTCCTGTCTTATTTATAGCTTTGTTGTATTCACTTGTGCTATCAATACTCTAGATGTAACCTGTTTTATAAATATTTCAAGTGTCATGATAAATTAATGTTTTGCATACAAAATTATTTTGTATTTTGTTATATATTTGTTGTTTCAGCGATTAGGGAAGCTGGGAAATCCATCAACTGGGCGGTTATATGGTGTTGTTTATGATGATTCATTGTTGGTTTTATCATTCTCACTCGATGTATCAAACACTTATAATAGTAGAATATTTCAACTCAGCCTTCCTGCAGAAATTTACCTTTGTGGAGTTTTAATTATTGATGGAGAAGAAGAAGATATTTATAAAGCTTTTAAGGTTGTATATGATACATTTGAAATTATATAGTGCTAGTGTGGAGAATGAATTTTTAATATTGATTCAATCATAAATTTTGAAATACCACTTAATTTCAGGATGTAGATGTTACAGATAATCCGCTACTCTTAAAATATTCAACCAAAATCATTGAAAGTAATATAGAGACGTTCTTTTACATTCATCAGAAACTTGAAATTGCCTCTTTTGAGGTTCTATCTGAATATGATATCTGGCAAAAATTTGCATACATTAGACTTGAGGCAAGTCTTTCGTTAAATTCTCAGAGATGGAATATCCTAGAAACGATAGAAGAAGCTCGAAAAAATGTATGTATTTAATATAATAGTTTCTGGAGCTTACACAAAAACACTACTAAAATACATTTTTTCACAATAGATAGCCACAGGTAAGGCAGGATTTTATTTACCCAAAGGAAATGTCTATCTACTTGGAGAAGATGCTGTTGACACTGGCAATAGTGAACTCCTTAATCTCTCCATTAACTATGAAGGCATAGGTCATTCCAAACATGATGTAAAAACTCCTCCAAGAGTTGTGGTATGATTTACAAACAGTTTCTTATTACTTCAATTTTTTCTAAAATATAAATTTATAGATATAATTTTCACAGGATGCTTTTTCAGTCTCAATGTATCTAAAAGTTTCAAAGGATAGATTATCTGATGAGGGAGTAAAGTATGCTCCAGTGATACAACATGTAAAACGTAATAACAAAGTTTTCTACAATTTTAACCTCATTGATATTCAGTTTTCTTATTATATCCTCACTTTCTGCAGGGGAATTTGATTGTCTGGAATTTCAAGCAAAGATTGATGCCTTGGCTTTTGTTAGACGGGACATTTTACCCACTATACTCTACTCAACTTTAGTTGAATCAGCATGTAGAAATCTGCGACTTCTTGAAAGAGCTGTACAACATGAGCTGTCTGCACATAAGTTGGAATCATTTAAAATCCCAGATATCGTGCATTTCAGGCCTGAAAACATAGGGCACCTTTTAACTTTTATCTTTCCCACCGATGAAGAAACAGCGCGTAAGTTTATTATTTTTTTCCTAAAAATGTCATGATACAATAGCTTGTTGATTCTTTAAAAATTTAAATAATATAATCCATTTCGATTCAGTTGAATTTCGACGAACTCTACACGACTTTTTGGCTCTGCCACGAAATCGGCCGTATTTTCGGAATGGAAATATCGTCAAATTTCAAGGGGATATGCAAAAGAATGAACCACTAATCAATCCTCACGAATCAGTACCATCACCAGGAAGTAAGTAATGACTTAGCTGATAGAATTTTGTTATCAATAGTATTGTAATAAAAAAGCATAATATTTTCCTACAGTAGCAGATGCAAAAGTGGCTCTAGTCGATGGGCTCTATGCCTATTATCATTACATGCAGGACAATTTTGATGATAATGGATGGGGCTGTGCTTACAGATCATTACAAACGATAATCTCGTGGTTCAGGTAATTACTAAATATGTACAGGTAGATACTATATCTGACAAGTTTTTTTTTTACATGTTTAGACTCCAAGGATATACTGAAAAGTCTGTGCCAACACATAATACTATTCAAAAGTGTCTAGTTGATATTGGGGATAAGCCATATGATTTTATTGGCAGTAAACAGTGGATTGGCTCTATGGAAGTAGGCTTTGTCTTAGAGACTCTTCTAGGTATTACAATAAAAATTAACAGAGTATCTGTAGGTGAAGAAATGGCTTCTTTAGGACCAATGCTAGAGTCGCATTTCACAACGCAAGGAACTCCGATAATGATTGGTATGCATTTCAGTATATTTGATAAAAGAAAACTTCTTTGATAATTATTTTTTCATGTTTTACAGGAGGTGGTGTATTGGCTCATACGATTCTCGGCGTAGCTTATAACGAAACGACTGGTGACATAAAATTCCTGATTCTTGATCCACATTATACTGGTGTAGAATTTCTACCTACTATAGTGTCCAAAGGATGGTGTGGATGGAAGACTAAGGATTTTTGGAAGAAAGATGCTTTTTATAATTTATGTCTACCACAGCGTCCTGTTTCGCGGATTTAAACACGAATTCTCCTTTTATACATGATTAATGAAACTGATGTGTCTAAACACAGTTGAGTTATTTATATTTAATTTTGGTAATTTGTCAAAGGACTTGTGAAGTTTTTAGATGTACATCATTACAGTTATGCCATTGGTAAATAGAATGTTGATATATTTATACATAATGACGATTAAGTAATTATTCCTTGGCACTGTAAAACCTCATAATCCTACCAATGATAATACGAGTACAGTACTTCCTGACAACTATTTTCTCCAAATGCATAAAAACTTAAATCTACCATCCACGTGTATTGATAACTATTAAATAATAAGACTTAATAAAACAGTCACATATTTGTATTTAACAGAAGATCTTTCAAGCGTTAACTTTCTTTTCAGAAAAAAAAAACGGAATTCTACAGAACAAATATTTGGTACCTAATGCAATAAGACATCTAGAGAAATTCTATCACATCCCACCAGCAGATTTCTGTAGAAGTTGAGTAAACCGATTTGTGATGAATAAAGATACGTCGATAAATCGGTCCACGCAATTATTGAGACATGTTTCAGTTCGGCTGTCTAATTTGTTTCCAGGCTTTTCAACACACTTGTCCCAGCAAAAGTCATTGAATTCGTGAATCTGATAAAGAATAGTACAATGTAAAAACTTGTGAGTAATTAAATATATAACAATTTATTCTAATAAATGAATACCTCATAAGGTTATATCACCTGAGCATTAAATTGAGCTTTCTGCTTCTCAATCATTAGAAATTCTTGTAATTCCGAATCAACACCTTTGGATTTACTTGAGTCGTCATCGTAACTTGTACTGGAATTAAATAAATCAGACATGTCGCTACTTTCCTCTAAACGATTTAATAAATTTTAGTTTTATATCGACTTTCCTCCGCTAGCAGAACGGAAACTCCAAAAGTACCGACACGAGACTTTTATTATTATTGCGTTCCTAAAGACATTTATCATGATACTCGTCTTATAGAGAAATAATAAGCTTCAAACATATTGTGCACTTGAACCACTTGACATCGCACATTTTTATGTTCTATGCATGTAATCAATGCATCTATATAGTGGGACAATCTAGCCTAACTTAACAATTTAAACTTAAATTAATAAATAAATTTATAAAAATTTTTGAAAAATGAGAGAAGTTATATTATCACATTGTGAAAAAAATTTCGTGAATAAGGCAATCGACAAAGAAACGGTAATTAACATCCATGCCATAAACAAAACAGTATGTTATTAAATTATTTTATATTTCAACAATCGTTTTTTTAGAGACTCGATGGCCGGCAATTATTGGAAGCTAGACCTGTCAATATATATTTTGGATCTAATTGGGGATGCTGTATTGTTTCCTTGGGTCAAACAAAGTTAGGATTAAATAAATCTTACATGAAATCCTACAAAATTATATCATTTCGTAACTAAATGTACTACATTGTTGAATGAATGATCCATTTATGATTTTTCAGAGCTGTTGCGCAAGTATCTTGTGATATTCAAAAACCAAATGCTTCAAGACCAAATGAAGGAATGTTACATGTTAATGTAGAATTAAATCCAATGGCTGCACCTTTTTTTGAAGCAGGACGCCAATCAGATCCATGTGTTCAAATAAATCGTCAGCTTGAGCGTTGTCTTAAAGATTCAAAATGCATTGATTTGGAATCTCTCTGCATCGTAGCAGATAAAAAAGTAACCTGTATAGTGTCTAATAAAAATTAATTACATGTAACAACATTCAATTTATACTTTCAGGCTTGGAATCTGCGTTTGGATATCAATATTATAAATCACGATGGAAATCTTGTAGATTGTGCATCTATAGCTGCATTAGCTGCATTAATGCACTTTCACAGACCAGATGTGAGCTCCAACGAAGAGGAAATTATTATCCATTCGTTTGCTGAGAAAGACCCTTTACCATTAACTATATACCATCACCCAGTATGCATTTCCTTTTTAGTATTTGAGAAGTGAGTTGATGCACTAGTTAATTAAATTAAGGGTAGGTTCATGGTTATTAGCACTGATTAATTATGTTTACAGTGGCAACACCATCATGGATCCAACTTATCTTGAGGAAAAGGTTGGCGTAGCACAGTTAACAATGGGAATAAATTCATATAGAGAATTGTGCAGCTTGGATTTTAATTATTTAACCAGAACTTCAGTAGCTGATGTTATACCAACTATTTCAAATCAAGCTGCCAATTATGCAGCCGAACTCGTGAGCCTCATCAAGGAATCCGTTCGACAGGATGTTGAAGCTCGGTACGACTTTGTACATTCGTCAAATCTACTTATAAATAGTATCATCTATATTATTATCAATATTTAGATATAAAAAGGAAGAGAAAAACTTTGGACGCTTTGAGAATTGCATAGCAACAGATAAGTTGACAGCAATGTTCACAGATAAATTTCCAATAAAACTATCATCATGGGGAAAAATGGATGACAGGGAAGATGGTAAGAAGATAACTTTTATTAAACTTTAAATATCTCGGAAAAGAGCAAAAATGATGAAAATTCTGTGTAATGGTTTCCAGAAATAATGGAGGATCAAAAGGATGATGAACAAATCATCAAGATAAACAAAAATTCAGCTGAGCTGCTACTCCTTCAAGTATGGCAAAAAGTATATACAAGGGTTGCCCAAATGAAATACATTACTTATGTACTTTAATTGGATTACCTTGTATATGCATGTTTTATTTGGTTATTATAATGGAAAGAAAAAACTATGAATGCATAAGTTCAAAATTTCATAAATTTATCAGGGAGATTCGTTTGGAAATGGTGGAGGCAACACCTGGCAAAATGATTCATCGTCAGATGGTGAAGAGGAATCTTCCGATGAAGTAGTAATGATGGACGAAATTAAAACAAAACGCCATGTCTTGGATGATATAGGTAATAATATCTATATTTAATCAATACTAAATTGAATGTAGGACTATATCTTAGGGCAATACATACCTTTTGAACTCTACTTATGATCATGATGTGTCATTAATAAGCCGGAGATTCAAAATGAGCATGGTCTTCCGCTTTGTAACTAACGACCTTTGCTCTTGTTACAGAACTCAGTGGGGACAGTGAAGAAGAGGAGACGCAAAATATGACCAAGGATGATATACAGACATGAAGAATGAAAAAATAAAGGTGTTTGCTTAAATAAATTATAATGTACATGTAATTTCATTCTGCCACATTCCCATTATACATACGCCCTCATAGTATATCTATGAAAGTAGAAAAATGCAATAGCATTTTGTATCAGGGATTTTTTTTCAAGTTCCACAAGTATCTGTTAGACATTATATATAATGTAACTACCACAATATCTCTTCACATGATTTCTTACGACAGGCTAAACTTAGTATAATAACTGTAAAAAGCTGTAAATATATGTTAGATTAAGAGAATTGATGCATTCTCACAGAAGGTTACGTAGCTTCACTGCTCAGTCCATTCTTCTGATCCAATTTATTTGCATTTGTTTTCACAGTATAAAAGAAAAAGCTCAGAGCTTCCTTCTCCACTACTTGGATAGTTTTAAAGTGTTTCATGAGAGTCTGTAAATTGTTTCATATTTTTGTTTCAATCTTGCCATAAATGCAATTCCATGTTAAATAAAAATAAAAACGTTCTCTGAAAAATGTACTTACATCAGCCAGTTGAGCTTTGTTAAGTCCAGGCCTTGTTGAAACCTTAAAATGTCTTTTGTATCGCCTCAAAGTGCCAACCTGCAACTGGAAGAGGTCAACTTCAGGAAGATCATTATCTGTCTCTCCAGAGTCTTCTTCGGAGTCCTTTCTCCTCCGCTGCTGCTGTTGCTGCTTCGATCTTGCACACTGAATAACTTGCTTGTGATAATCACAAATATAAATGTGCCGAGCCTAAAACAAAAAACCATTGATGCATTAAATATTTCATTTATTTTATCAATGTCATATAATTTAGTTTTCATTTGAACCATAGTCCTGACATACCATATTGTCCAAATTTAGTTTGAGACGTCTCTGAGTGACAGTCTTCTGAATTTTTTTGCTGTAGGAAGCATTGCCTGCTGGTCTGGAGCATCTTTCTCCCTCATCAACGAGACAACAAATTTGATCAGCTGCTCCACGTGAGTCTTCTTCACCAGTGCTAAACCCGTTCATCGTATGTGTCAATGATGAATAACTGTAGTAATTAAAAAATCAAAAGAAGTTTGCATCAGGCCTTAAAACGACCTTCTATGTCTATTCGAGTATTGTTAGTCATCTTTCTTCTAAAAAATATTTTTGGATTCCAAAGCCCCTGTCAGCAAAATATCAGCAATCTGCAACCAGAAAAATATTCTCTTTATAAATAGTCCTGAAGAAAACTATAACATAATTAAAAATGAGGAAAAAAGTTATGAAAAAGAATAGATAAAATTAATATTAAGCAAAAGTCAAGGCTTACCAGACTGTACAGACAGAAAAGATACAGAAAATTCGCGAAACACTCAATATGATTGCACAAATTTGTAGTACATTAACAGTTTTACAATATTACTTAAAAAGATCACAGTAAAAAGTCATTCGGAAGATTACATTCAGATAAAAATGATTTTTCGGCGTTCTAAAGAGGTGATATACGTATCGCATTAAACTCCGGAGACACTTTGTTATTTACACGGTCGCCTTTTCACGAGTCGCGCAAAAGACCCCAAACAAACAACTAACAGAATAGCCAACTTAATATGCCGATTTTTTATGTGGTAAGGAAAAAATGGACTAATTATTATTTTAGAAACGTCGACATTCCAACTATAAATATCCAGGGTAATTGAATAGAGCTCAACGGCACCTGATCATCGTTCATTTTCCGTTATTTCATTCTATATTTCGCCACCTTGTTTCAAGGTACATTTACATTAAACTTCTATAAAAATAATATTATGTGCAGCGAATCCCAAGTATAAAGAGACATGCTCATTGGTAGCCATTCTATGGCGAACTGGAAAGATGCCCAGGCACACTGCGTGAAATAGCGCTATCTGGAGTCAGTTATTAAAAACTGTTAGAAATGTAGCGATTGGTGGATTTCGAGATAGTCGTATGCTTTTAGCCAATTGAGTTTTAGGACGGTGGTAAGTTGAGGTTCGAAGAAGAGTCGGTTCCCAGTCGCGGTAATCCGTGTTTACGCGTCGTGGAGATATTTACGAGGCGAGAAATCGGAATTTCCCAGAGACCTACGTGACTTTTAGTAGAAGTTGAAGAGAGTTGGAAATTTCATTTTAAGAGTTCTTCAATCAGCAATCCTGGAGAATTTCGGCAATACTAGTTGGAGCGGGTTTGGTGTAAGTAATTTATTTGTTTACTCGATTTCCCAGCTATGGAATTTTCATCTCGCTTGATTACCCGACGGTGATGTCGGCCATTTTTTTTCAGTAGAAGATTTCAAGATTTTAATGTTTCACTCTTATCAGAGTGTCTTTCCTTACTGGGAAGGACGATTTATTGTTATTGAACATGATAAAACATCCTTTGAATCTACACCATTTTGTGGTTAGGTTGGTGTCATTGCCATTTGCTTACTGCTCTTGTTCTGTGCGCTACTGCCATCTATTCTTGTTCACCTAACCTGGAAATGTTACTTATTATATTAGACATTGCATGAGTCAGCTAAGAATATCTAATGGTTGCTATAAATGAAATTTCTTGTTATTCCGTCGCAATTTGTTACGTTAGCAGATAAGTGTTTCATTTCTGACATGTTGGTGGGAATGTTCTATGCATATTACTCCATTCCCGTACGCCAGCGCCGCCAGCACTTTTGAACCTAACCTTGTACATTACTCGAAGGCATATAACTAATTTTCTGAATTTCACTTGAAGAATATGGTAAACAATTGTGTAATCGACCCTCTGGAACCCTAAGCTATAGATAAAAATCACGTTTTGTTTCGTATTATTTAATCGTATGGAAGTTTTAAACGAACGATTACTTCCCGCCTTTTTCAATCAGCGATAGATCCTCGCCTCGTCATTGGTGCATTGTGGTGGGGGGCGGTGACGATGCCCGTAGAGGATTGGTGGGGAACGTAGGACGAAAAAGAAACGCTCGAAAACGTAAAAGGTCCGCGCTGATTGGCTTACTTTTTGCGGCTTATCTGAAATGCGCCAATGGTAATGTCGATTTTCCCCGGGTGCACGTCCATATGCCGCGTAAGTGGCGTGGGGTCGCGTATATTCGAAGCTCCGTGAAGCCTTTTAAGCCGCGGAGAGGGCCGTCAGCAGGTAAGAAAAACGCTAAATATCTAAGACGTGTCTCATTGACAGATCGTGGCGTCGCGACGCCGTGTTAGAGATGCGTCGCGGCCACCGTGTACTCCATAAAACGAACGTGAAACAACCGTCGCCCATCGTGACAGGCGCCTGAACCATTCCGTACATAATATCAACGCACAGTCCACCCAAGCAAATGGCTGCCAAGCCTATCTCGTATCGTTCATTTCTCTAGTGACTGAAATTATCGTGTTCCTCCTCAATTTCTTGTGTGTCCTCGATCCGTATCCATTCAAAATATTCCAGTGCTGTCTGCCATTGCCTTCTGCGACGGACATTTTCTTTTTTTTCTTTTCTCTTGCGTGCCAACATTTCGTAAACCTCGCCGTCTCCGTCGCCGTCCACATCCTGTGACTGTCGTCGTGTATTTACCAATTCTATCATATCTATGAACTTCTGTGCGCATCGCGATACTTAGAAATACGTAGAAAACACAAATTCAGCATTGGATGAGAATTTCTCGCGTCGCATCGATGTACCTAGCGGAAATAACCGAAAATTCACGAGGAGGCGAGCATGTCGTGTACGTGGGATGACTCGATGACTGACGTAGTGTTATAAGCAGTTTATTATACTTAGATGGCTTGAATATCATCTTGTGAACGATATAATCTGTTTGAAAATGTTGAATAAAATATTCAATTCTCAAGTTCAGTGTTTACGCGTAAGCGTCTCTCGCTGTTGCTCGCTTACTCCATCTCACGGTTTTTATTCTGATGCGCCGCCATAATACCCGTCACGCGGTCGAGTGTCATGGCGCCAAAAGATAGATTTTTTAGTTATTTCTAGTTCCCTATTCTTTCTATGGGGCCTTCGTGACTATCGCTCACCTCGTGCCTTACTTATTTGCTACTACTTATTTTTTTTTTGTATAGCTTAGTGTCTAGCATAATACGTACTGGTGCAATTCCCGACTAGATTTTTTTCATTGTTATTCTGTTGTTTTGTATATCTATTTCGTAATTTACTTTTTCTCTCTCTCTCCCCCTCTCGCTCTCTCTCACTTTGTAACTTCGTACACTCGCTTTACGTCTCGGTCTCCCACCATCAATTTATTTAACCTGTTTAACTAGACTGCTGTACGCACGAGTGGTGGACAATCAATGATTTCGCTGACATAACCTGCAAGCCTCGCTTCTCACGTTTCTCATACACAAGTTTTTATAATCATATTTTTAAATTAATCACGAAGAGTATATAATGATTACAAAATTCGATATTATATTGAAAAATTATTTTTATTGAATTTAATTTTAATTGTTTTTCGAGTATAACCTAAAAGCCTTACATTATATTTCTGTATCACTTTTGCTATTACTCCATATATCCGGCTGCTTTCTTCACCATGTATTTTAACATAACCACCACTTCCGCTTCCGGTGACTTGACTCAACCAAGAGCCAGTTTAGTAACACTTCCTTCAATCTCCTGTCCTACTCTTGCCAGACTTTAAATGATTTTCCCTAATTTACAGCTTTATTTTTCTCTCTTACTATTATTAATTGACAGGCATGATCGCAGACATGCCCTGTTTCTTCGCGATAGCAGCTCCACTATTCAAAATTGAACCCGCCATGGCCCTTCAAATCTTGGCAGGCTTTTCTCTCTTGGGATATTTAGGGAAAATAAATATCATTAATGCGCCACGCATTATATTTTTCGTTGCAATTACTTGTTCTTCAAATCATAGTCATTGTACGATGAGATTCCAATTGTTTTAGTCATTCACTAGAAAAGAACCAGAAAGTTCTGTAGTAAAAATCAGTTGGTCCATTAAATTTATTGCGAAAGTATACCTGCGTGCAAAATTTTTTCCTTGTCTTGTGACAAATAATAAATGGCCAATTCCCGTACTATCTGTTTTATCGTATTTTAGAAATCACTTTGATTAGTCCGTAGAGATTCGTGTTACTTCACAAATGGATGAGTTACGGTTGGAACAATAATAAAAATTGTTGTTTTGCACTTACAAGTAGTCGGATCATAATTATAATTTTAACTGTGCAGTACTAGTGTTTCGAATTGAAAATCGATTTATTCGATTGCCCTGAAAGAATTCGTTACTGTCCTAAATTTTACCGTTGCCCTCGCAAGGCCGGTTTTACGATGTCCGATTTTACGGACAATGTTGCTCTCGACCTTTTCGTTTTTCTTCTTATTCTGGGTCCTCCTTGGTCCTTTCTGCCTATTGGCCTGACCGAACATGCTTACCTGGACCGTCGGACCCTTATTGACCTTTTAGGAATTAGTACAATCTTTTGAAACTGTTCGTTTACTCATTTTCCATTGTTCTTATAATTTTTCTGGCAAGACTGCTCGCTTTCATGGTGCCAGAGTAATTTGGCAACATATCCAATGAGAAACTTCATTTACTATACATGCCCGAATTATGTTTTATCGTTGTCCACAGTATTTTTATACTCCAACCATCTTGTGTACATTTGTTCTTTACTTGAGAAATTAAATAAAATTTCCGTACGTTCTCACAAAGTCTACACTTTACGCGGTCTTGAAAAATACTTAATTCAGTTTCGTGAAGAAGTGTATTTCTGTATAATACATTCATCTTTATGAAGTCATCTACTATACTCAGGCGTTTTTCCCGCCGGTAGCGATCGAAGTGAGTCCCGCCATTCCCTTAGAACCAGCGCGGGAGCGTTAGCCATTGTGAACGGGATGTATAACAAAGAAAGCAAAAGGAAAGAGAAACTAGCTAGGAAATCCTGAAATTTTGCTTATAATAATTCCGCGTTATACGAAACATCGATAATGGTCTATGCGAATGAATGTTTCGTCGAAAACTATAAGCAAAATTTTCACGAATCATTCTAAGTATCCTTTCCAGTGACCTAGGATGTACGATTGGCCAATGGGAAGCCGCGTCCTCGCTTATGCAGCGATTTTATTGGCGATTCATGTAACGTCATTCGTTTCGACTGGAGCTTCGTGTTGGACCGGGTTTGATGTAAGTAATTTGTTTGTTTACTCGATTTCGACTGGAGCTTCGATAGTCGAAGGGTATTGCTCCGGGGTAGGTCGACTATATTCGGGGTGGGACACCGTGCTTCGCGTTAGTTCGTGCTTATTCGTGAATATTCGGCTCCCTCGTGCAGGACGCCAAAGAGAGAATTTCGAGTTTCCCTACAATATCCCGTGCCATGTTTTCTCTGGTCGGGCAGCTCCACGTTCCACGGCGTTCCTCGTATCCGACCCTGGGAATGCGCTGTTCCTTCTCTCTGTCTCAGTTTCTCTTCTCCCTACATACCCCTCCCACGCCTTCTCATTCTCACTCCCTCTTACGATCTCTCCCTCTTTCTCTGGCCCTCTCGCGTCTTATTGACCCGGACCCGGTTCTCTTCTCTCTCTCTTTCTCTCTCTTCTCTCTCTCTCTCTTCGATTTGCCGTGTTACCTCGAACTCTCTTGCTCCACGACTTAACTGCCTGACACGGAGAAGGATGAAAAGCGAGAATGAGAGAGAGAGTAAAGCAATATATTTCCAAGGCGTCCGCTCGTCGGACTTCTTTTTCGAAATTTGCCGGTTACTATTGGGAACGCACAAAATTTTCAAGATGGCCACCTGGCCGTCGGGGATGTTAAATCGCAATTAACGTTTCGTTGCGTCATCCCCACCAATCGAGTTCTCAATAGTCCTTGAATTCCAATGGAATTCCAGCTCGATACAGTCATTGGACACCGCGGAAGATAATCCTTTCGTTTCTCCTTACACGCCGCAAGTTTATTTATGCCAAAGAATTTCGAAAATGGTCGATGAATTAAGAGATTTAGAAATTTAACATACAACAGAACGTCTCTTATAAAATAAACCATAGACTGGTCACACCTGTTAAAGTTTCAGTACAGGTTCTTTAACGGGAAAGATGGCGTCTTCATGTTAATGTAGGTATTTGAATATTCACCTAGCAATGAGTCAATTCGATGTCACACTTAAGAAATGCGCAAAAAGAACGACAAGGGAAATTTAGTTTTAGGGTTGAAACACGTTTCCGGAATCGTTGAATAGAATTTTGGAATCGAATCCGCGCCAATCCTCAGGTGCATCTGCCGTACCGGCGAACATGTCAACATCAGTCGGTAACGTAGTGCAATCGCGATGGGATTACTCGCATAAAAGAGCAAGAAGATCAAGAAGAAACCCTATAGAGAAAAAGCGTGTGAAGTCCTCCTGGGTTCCGATTAGCCTCTAGTCAAAACTTTTCAGTAAGAACGAGTGAGCATGGTATATATGATGCTATCAGGAGAGAATGAGACAGAGAAAGAAGCAAGACGCGAGCACCAGCAATAGAAGCAAGGAAATCTCAGCCTAAAAGCTGACCTCGAGTTTCAAGGGTAGAGAAGGGTTCGGCTTGCCTCTCTGCTCAAGTCACAGCATTCGGGCTATCAAGCAGGCAGGCAGACAGAGGCAACAAGCATAGGCAGAGTCAGGGTACGCTGCTATAGCTGGCTGGGATGGAGGAAGAAGGCAGCGTTGCCTTGGTGGTGGTGGCATCCCTTCTCTAGAAATAACGTAACGCGATTGGAGGAACGAGCCGGGTTCCTTTGTGAGCGGTCGGGTGAAAGCGTAGCTTGGCAACGTTGCATCGTCGGCAAGGGGATCGGGTGGAGAGACTGTTGGTTGGTGGTTTGCGTGAGCAGAAGTGAGAGGGAGACAGAGAGATACCCGTCAGGCAAGTTAGGAGAGTGTATGAGTAAATCCATGTGGCCCGGCTGCCTTCTCTTCTACATCCGTGTGGGTCTCCTCCTAGCGTCGGATAAACGTCCTGCTTCGTTCGCCTTCGCCACGGCCAGAAGCCGTTACGGAAACTCACGAGCCCCACCCCACCACTCTCGATCGACTTCGCCTGTATTCGTGAGCAACCGACATTATTCGTACCTATTCGCCTCTCTTCGGCTTGGTATGAAAAACCATTTACACTACGGGCTCTCATATATTTGTATATATACACGAGCGCTTGTTACACCGTGTTAGTTAGGTCTATTTCGTACTCCCACTCTTAAACCAATACAGACGCCATTCTTCATCAGGCCTGTTTTTAATCGTGTACGTACTGGCGTGTCAGAGTGTTGAACGGAATCCATATGTACCACCACGTTATAGTTTGCATATAAACCTTGTGCAAGTATGTCCCCACCAGCTTGGCACTAGTGTGTGAGTCACGTCGGCGCAGTAGTTCTCGCGTGGGGGCGAGAGGTCGCTAGTGACGTGTGCGGTCCAAGGAGTGGGGACGGAGAGACGCCGATTGGTGATCGCTGGATGGTAGGAGCGAGACGGAGTGGGAGTGGGACAAAGAGAGAAGTAGTAAGAGACCCGTAGCCGATCGTGGGGTCGTGAGAGTGCGAGCGAGAAGGTGAGAATAACCGAGGGAGAGACTGCGTAGTAGTGGCGAGCGCGAGCAGCAGCTAGAGAGAGTGAGGGGAGGAAGGTGTCTCCCCTGCACCGTATACCCCTCAGCCGCCCACCGAACGAGCTAACGAACGTCGAGCGTAGCGTCGAGTACACCGCATCCCAAGCAACGCACGTATCACGGGCAACGTAAGCCAGAAGCAACGTGCATGAAGCCCCGCACGGAACGTACCGCCGTGTCGTAGGTTCGTTCGTGCTCGCCGGCCCTGACAGACAAGCCGGTGTCTTTTTGTATACGGGCCGTAAAGGAAGCGACGGCATCATCGTGAGCCAACGGGCCGTTGTGCGTCGTCGTCGTCGTCATCGTCGTCCCTCCGTCGTTGTTACAAATTCCCAAGCCGTGTCGCCTTTTTCTCTTCAGTGTATCGTCGAGAAAAGATATATAGTACCAAACGGACTGAGCGTACTCGTGTCGCGTATTGTGCTGTGATTCAGTGACAGACGGGACAGAACAGGAACGCCGTGAGAGAAACGGTTTGGAAAAAATTCGAAGAGAGAGAGAGAGAGAGAGAGAGGAAGAGTGAGTGTGATCCGATATTGAAGAAACGTTTATTATCCGCACACGCAGACACGCTCTCCTCGTGTGCGCGCTTCTGAGAGAGTGAGAAAGAAAGGCAGGGTTAGAAGAAAAGAGTGAGAGAGAGACTACACGTACTCTCTCCCTCTCTTCCCCCCTGTATATAAAATACCTTACTCCGACCGTAGTCTTCCCTTCGGTGTCTCTATCCGTTCGTATCTTTTTTTTTTCAATTCTCTATCTCACTTCTTGTAGCCCTTTCTCAACATCGCGTTGCTGTGCGTGGTTGTCCTCCTCCTCCTCCTCCACGAGAAAGAGACGGGTGATTACGTTTTCGGAGGAACGTGAGAATCGACAGGAGGCCGCGAAAACATTTCCGAATAGAAGGACAATGCTCGTGAGGTAGAAGAAGTAATAGCAGAAGAGGAAGAAGCACGACGCACGCACGAGGTTGTAGCGCCTTGGCGGACATACGATTCTTCGATTTTAAAGCCGGCGAACGAGGGAGAGAGAGAATTTTCTCTCCAGGCACACAGACGCACACGCATACACTCTCTTACCCTCTGAGAGTTATATCGCGTCCCACCGCGTCACGCACACTCTCTACTCTGATTGTGTGTAGTGTGTGGCTATAGGCACACATATATGCATATATATGTATATTAAATATATACACGCGTTCCCGTGCTCGAGAAGCGGGTAGTTTTCTTCTTCATCCTCGAGTGCTTGGTGTGTAAACGTGTGTGTGTAAATATACGTATGTACGTGGATGGTGTTATATATATATATTACATGTAATTACGTACGTTCGTGCCTGTTAATGTGTATCGGTGAGAAACGGTGCCCGCGGATTTTCCATCAATCCACCATTGAAAAATTAGTGGTTTACCCAACGATAATAATACGGGATCCAGGGACATCGTCGACGTTGTCCACGAGGGAGGCAAAAAATTGGAGAAATAAGAGAGGGCAAACCGGTGATTGCTTGACCGAGGATAAATACTCGATATAGAAAGTGTCAAGAGGCGAAAATTATAGAGACTTATAATAAAACTCTCGGTTAGTTGTATAAAGACGAGGCCGTGTAACATAGAACGTACAGAGAAAGAAATATAAGTGCGAAGAAAGGATAATAAGAGGCAAGTGTGATCCTGACAGAAGGAAGTCCAGAGGATCCAGTGACATGTCGGAACATCATCGCGTAGCCGGTGGCTGGGGTACCGCCAGTCCCGGTAACAGAGACGAGAATTCCACCGGTCCCGTCTGGTGGCCGGGTGGAATGTCCGAGCAACAACAGCAACAACAACAGCAACAAAATCTTCATCAGCACCTACTGAATCAACAGCAGCAGCAACAGCAACAGCAGCTAACCCATCAGCAGCACCAGGAGATCGTACGGAGCACTGCTGCCGCCACGCAGCAACTATTCTCCTACAAGATGGCCTCCAGCTTCCAAAATCCGTCGACCACGGGCACCCAGTCGAGCGTGTCCACGTCCTCGCCGGTTGGCTCCTGCATGAGGGCGGCACCTGGTGGCGGAAATGGCGGCGGCACAGGCGGCGGAGGAGGTGGTGGCGGCGGCGGAGGAGGCGGCGGCGGCGGTCCCACGGGATACGATTATCGGCTACCTGGCAATCCAGGTGGCGGCGGTGGCGGCGGCCCCGGGGCCCCTGGCGCCGGGCAAACATCGGCACCACCACCTGGCGTCCAATGGTGGTATCCGGGCAGCGTAATGGACGCCGCGCAGCAGCAGCAGAACAACCTTCATCAGCAACAGATGCAACAGCAACACCTATCGCCCATTACCACACAAGCGTCCACGCCCCCTATTATGTCCCCGGTACGTTCTTCGAGCCCTCATCACGGTGTCTACGAATCTTATATTTATTTTATATATTTCCATTCTATCCGCATACTCATTCTCTACGCTGCGAGATTCTTCCGTTCTAGTACATACCACCCCCATGTAACGTACGTACAATTGCCCGATCGACGGAACCCAGCAACTCTTAGGTCATTGTCAAGTCATTCCGTTCATATCGTTTTTGATTCTCATTGTCAGTAGAGATTTTATTCTTTTTTTTTTCCATTCTCAGAATTTAAGAAGGAAACTGCAAGAAGGGGAAATATTTTTCGTGCGCACCAACTGTACAACCCTGGATTTTCTGTCTTGCTTTAAGGGCTTCTTGTTCTCTGTCTTCCTCTAACGACGCTCTCCATTCTCTCTCTCTCACTCTCGCATTCCCTTGCTCCTTACTTCACTGACACTCTCTCTCTCTCTCTCTCTCTCTTTCTCCCTCTGCTAGCCCTCTAGACTCCCTTCTAACAGGACCCTAGGCTCGCCTTCTATGTGTGTCCCCCTTTTTTACTCCTACTTCGCCGTACCTCGGCATAGCGTCCTTTCATTGGTGAAAAGGATACTTAGTTACCGACTGCGCTGCCTGCTCGCCCTCGCGATCTCTGTATCGGTTAGGATCGGTCAGAGTCGGACGCGTTGGGACTCAAGTCTGCTTTATCGATTGAATTTCGCGCGATACCTACTCTGAATATTGGCTGGCGCCTAGGTAGGTGTACGTGCGTAATAACAGCGTGGGTGAGTGTGCGTGTGTATATGCGTTATTATTATACACAGGGTAATTTTCCAAAGGAAGAATCGCAAAGTTACACAAAAATTGTCTATTATTTTTTCGTATCCTCCGGTCTGGCGCCGATAGATTTCACGTCTGCGTATTGTGCTATCTTGAATTTTTGTTTTCTCAGAATATCGCGTTACGTTTATACTAATCTTCAATAATACAGACCTCTCTTCCCGTCGCAGGTTTATCCGGTCTCGAATAACCACCCTCTGTCACACAACGTGTATTTATTTCATTTAATTCGCATCGAAGCTTTCTTTTTCATCCTGAAAAGTGTACCGTCGCAGGACGGATTGAATTTCCGATGGGGCTGTACCCGTGGCATTCTAGGAAACTCCTGGAACTCCTGATCCTCTGTAGCGTGGTCACTGTCCAAGAATCAGAGTTCACGCGCACATTCACGCGATTCTCGGTTCAACTTATAATAATTAATTGAGGAATATTGGCGTGACGTCGTCTTTCTCGATTCCTGAGCGAGCGACGCCACGAATTTTGTGCATTTTGGATTTATGTTTTGACACCTCGCACATCCACTGACTCCTCTTTCGTTATGCAAGTAAATATGGTTCGTAAATCCATATTATTTGTTTGTCAAAGCGTATCTCTTTCCTCGCACGGACGAATGAATATTTTCACTTGTAAAAATATTCTCAATTTTCTGCAACGATCGCTATTCAACTTTTGCTCGCGTAAGCTCTTCTCGGACCGTCTATCTTTGTACTGCTTTGAGAATTGAAATATTTTCTTTAAACGAATCGTAACCTTTCTACTGCGTTCACTCGCCTGTCATTTTCGAGCAGCTCGCGAACCGTAGAGAAAATAGATAACATTTAGGTGAAATTTTTTTACCGATCCTCAGACACTCTGATACTCTTGTATGCGATTACGTGAAACTAAGTGCTACCTGCCTTAGCAGTCTAGAACTATTATTACTTGCAACATTGTCGTTTGGGTACAGGCCTTAATGGACGGTCTTCTCTGATTTCAGCATCAGATACAGCAGCTACCACAGCAGAACAATCTTCAGCATAATAACGCGGCAACTCTACAGCGAGACAAAATGCCCAGAGGAAAGGCAACCGACACAAAACCGCGCGGCAGGATGACTGCATACGCCTTTTTCGTACAGACGTGCCGCCAGGAGCACAAGAAGAAACATCCCGAAGAGAACATCGTCTTCCAGGAGTTCTCCAAAAAATGCGCCATGAGGTGGAAGGTAAGAGAAGTATTAAATTATATTTGATTAATCATCAACGAATAACTTAGTCAGTGTCGTCCACACAAGTGCAACGGAGATTTGCACGGCGATGGAGAAATTTAATCACGAAATTAACGTCCTTTTCAGTTTATTTTCTAGAGGTTAGATTGGTAATGCTTTCCTGTAAAAATTAGGTTAGGTTAGGCTGCCCGCGCCTCCGCTTCTAACTATCGACCAACTCCGCGCGTACCACCCCTTTAGCTCTCTCCCCAATCCCAGCTGCGGAGCCACCCTTTTCGTCCGTTACGAGTCCTCTCCATCTTGCTTCTGCATCCTTCCAAAACTCCCGGCCATGTTGGAAGCCTTGTGCGTCGTAGGGTATATTTTTCTTCTTTTTTTTTTTCAATTTAAATTCCATTACACGAAATTGGAACCCGATGGACGTGTATTTGTATGCGAGAGGAAGTCCGTAGACAATGTTTTCTATTAATCATTTCGTTAACGCAGGTTTATTCTGTACGTTATATTTATCGATTTTCTCCGTACGTATTTAATTGTGCTAAAGGGCGGCCATATTGGACGCTGTTCAGAAATAAGGATCAATGCTTCTTATTTGAATTAAATAATAACAAAAGACTATGGAGTTTATTGTTGCAAAGTGTCACATTTCATCCGAACGTGTAATGCACAGCAGGATTGCTTTTGTTGCTGCTATATTTTTAATATGGTTTTGTAAGATTATCATACACAAACGTGTCTTTCTCCATCTTTCGGTCAGCCATCTTGAATACCTCATACGCAGTGTCATCGGAGAACGAAAAGCCTTAACAATGAATTTCTTATTTTTGTTATTTAAGTGTTACCGTTAATGTCATTTTGCGTAGATTGCTTATTCATCGTTTACTCTATTCACGTCGTATGGCGCATGCGCGTACGCCTTCTTAATTTTTAATAAGTCGCGTGTCCGTGCCCTTCCTAAACTTGGCCGAACTGACGTTCAATCGATTTTACAGGGCGTCATTTTCCCTTGCCAATTAGACGAGGGGGAAAGTAAATGTTTCCCATAAGGGAAATTTTGCTTGAATATAGATATACGCGAGCGATTCGTGGTGATTTCGTTGATCGCGTAGTGGGTACGTTAAATGAGATTTTATTTATTTTTTTTTTGCGAAAAAGAAAACAGAAAGGAGCAAAGAACCGCCATTGCGGGCATATAAACTGTTAATGAGGCCACTGTAGTCGCGGCAGCGATACTGTGTAAGTGAATCGATAAAAATCATCTCGTTATCTCCCTGTTGCAGACAATGTCCGACAAGGAGAAGAAGCGTTTCCATGAAATGGCTGAGAAGGACAAGAAGAGATACGATACTGAAATGCAGAATTATACACCGCCTAAAGGAGAGAAGACAACGGGCAGAGGCAAAAAGCGCAAACACTTGAAAGATCCCAATGCGCCCAAAAGGTCACTGTAAGTATATCGTTCTGAGCTTCATTAAAAATGACTTTTTTTTAACGAATTGAGAATGGCTGTACTTAAAAGTGGTAGGATGAAATTACGCAAGCGAGGCGATACTACTTGAAATATTTGTCTCTGACTCAGGTCGGCATTCTTCTGGTTCTGCAATGACGAACGTGGAAAGGTGAAGAGTTTAAATCCAGAATACGGCGTGGGTGACATCGCCAAGGAACTTGGCAAAAAGTGGTCTGACGCAGAGCCCGAAACCAAATCCAAGTACGAGGCTATGGCAGAGAAAGACAAAGCACGATACGAGAGGGTATGTATTGACCTTCGTACGTTATATAACACATCACTTAGCCGCGATACCGTTTGGATTTTCTGGAAACGAAGGAAAAAGAATTGCTTAAGAGTCGATTCAGTAGTTCGAGTCACATTTAATCCTTTCGATCGGTCTCTCGATCATGTGCTTTTGGATTTCATATGTAAAGTCACAGTAGAATTGATTGATTTTGTACTTGTGAATAAACAATCAGAAATTAATGTGTCAACAGCTTTTGTTTGTTGGTTTGGTATTCCATTTATTTTAAAGCTTCTTTCTAGCTCTTCGATGCATTATTACGTGTTTCATAAGATTGAATGTTTTTTTTTATATTCTTCTTTTTTTCATATCTCGAGTCTTTGTATTATCCAAGTCGACAGGATTATTGTTTGATTTGTTTTTTTTTTTATTATCGCCGAATAATTGTATTAAGTTGTACAAAAAAAGAAAAAAAGACTACCTACAGCCAAACCTAGAATTAGGGACGCAAAAATGGCGTCCGTGTGGGTTCGGCGTAGCAGCAAAAAAAAAGCCAAAAGTTGGTGTTTCTTCATGGTGAAAGCACAAAAAAAAAATCCAAAAGCAATGCTTAAAAAGTAAAGGAAAGAAAATTGGTCGGAGCCAGAGGATATCTCGAGGGGTCTGTCTGTTTATGCAAAAGAAAATGAAAGCGAGAGAGACAAAGAAGGGAAATAGAGAGAGAGGGTCGAAAGATGGAAAAACGAGAAAATCCAAAAAGCACTCCGAAAAAGAGTCAGGTATATCGGCCTCTGGGGCTTCTGCCGCCTAAGTATCCGAGTATCGAGTGTACGCGTGTATTGTACGGTGCGTACGCGTACCCCGGTGGGGTTACCCATACTGGCGGTAGGTACTCGGTGATAATTAAGCGCGGAGTGCTTGCTGTGTCTGTACTAATATCGTCCTTTCCCCATTGGGCATCCCCCTACTTCCTATTTTTTAGGAGATGACAGCGTACAAGAAGAAGGCGAAGGACGACGGTCCAGGAGTCGGGGCACCACCGAAAATTCTGAAGCACGATAGCGAGGAGGACGTAGAAGAAGAGGATGGCGAAGAGGACGACGAATAGCCAACGACGAATAGATCAGCGAGTTATACGCCGTGTCCTCAAGCGATCCAGAAGCATACCTCACCTACTGTACATACCATTGACCTTAGCGTGAGCGTACTTACACCACCAGCACACCACAACCACAACAACCACCATAACAACCACTACCACCACCAATAACACCATTAGGAGAACAAATAACTAATCCTAATCAATGATCATTCAACTACTCCTCCTTCCCCGCCACCCGTCTTTACTTCCCCTTCTTTACATTAACGAAGACGTTCCTAACCTAATCTATCCGTAATACCACCTCCCCGTCGACCTCTTTTGCCAATAGAACCATGTGGAGTACGTATGCTGCTGCTGCTGCTACACTACTATCACCCCCCCCCCCCCCGGCCCGCAACATTGCTGCTCTGTCGTCATTTCCTGAGCGTTTAACACGAAATGAAGATATCCAGGATCCTGTTATTCCTTTCATTGCTTCCTGAATTACCCCGTTCATTCTATCGCTATCACTGCACTACCCCTGTACCTCCGCCCTCCCACTACCCAGATCCTGCGATTCTACGAGTAACACGCGTTATTTTAATGGAGACAACAAAATGGATTGTGTGCGAGTGTATAACATGTGAGAATGAGTTTAATTGCGTGAAAGGAGAATGCATGAAGGTGACATAGAGAGCATGTGAGAGTAAGCAAATGCGAGTAAGAAAGGAAGAGAGAAGATGGGAGAGAGAAAGCTGGTGAAATAGAAATGAAAGAGAGAGAGAGAGAGAGAGAGAGAGAGATAGATGAAGAGAGCAAGAGTGGGAGAAAAAGAGTTTTAACGGGAATGAAAGAGACAGAGAGAAAGGTTGAGTATTAATGACTATTTGCCTGAGAGCAGCCGTGTGAGTGGCATTTGTATTTTAACATATTGATGATTAAATAGTAACATATGTAAAGTGGCATAGGTTAGGGAAAGCGACTATAGGTGCCCGGTCTACGTTTTAATGTCCGGTCGAGAGCGCAGGGCCGCGCAAATCGCTTGAAACAAATGAAAACTAAGCAAAAACACCTCCAATTTATTATCTCTCTCCGATCCTTCTCTCATGCTCTCCGAAGGACGCGACTCGAGACTAGCGACTTCGTCGCTTAGTCAACGCCGACAACCAATTGTCCATTATATTAACTATGACTCGCGATGGTCTTCGTTCATTCTAGGACCATGTAGACATTTAAATACATACATTACATACATTGCGTTTAGTACATAACACGACACAGTTAATTATTTTTTTTTTTATTAGCATTAGTTGTTTCTTCACTTCAGTGTCTCTTTGTCCTCGTGTCGCGATCACCCTGGGTATTCCCCAAGAGTTTACCGCATCCTGTCGAACGCTCAGTAATAGAATTTTTCACGCGTACCTGCATATAGACCTAATATTTGATCGCCAACGATGGATATTCGTATTATCCTTTCATTACGACTGTATTTACTTTATCTTTTGTTTAATCAATTGTCGAATATATTTCTCTTAGGCATTGTTGCGCTTTGTCGGTCTTAAAATCAAATTCTTGTAATTTCGCGCGGTTTATTTCAATTTTTCAAATCTCCTATCACAATCACGTTCTCGACACTGGGACAAATTGACCAAAAATTAAAGCAGTCCAAAAGGTTGTTACTTGGTATCGCCGGGAAACAATGCATTCTCTATTTTTCGTTTTGTTTTCCCCGTAAGGTGGGTGATCAGTTGGTAAAACGTGTTTTATTTTTTTTTCAAAGATTTAATTAAAACTGTAATTCTCATGAAAGATAAACGTGTCCTGATGTATTGTATTATTTTCGTCATTTTCGTTTTGAACTTTCTTTTTTATTCAACTTTGACTCACTGGTTCCAAGAGGCCGACGAGATTCAATCAACAACAGCAGATTAAATGGTACAATTCTTCGGATTCGCAAACCGTGTCTTGATATGTATGTTTTATTTAATTTTGCCTTCGATGCGAATTCGAGTAAACAACACGCTGGGCTGTTTCGCCGTGCGAATTTTGTTTCGTCATTAGTGTACGCTGTGTACATACTATGTATATATATCCATATATATATACATATATGCATGCATACGGACACAGAACATAAAAACGCGCCGCAACTCTTCGATACTTTCTCCGTATTAGAATGTTAATCGCGCAATATTTTTTTCGCGTGCACCAAAAAATGCGTGTAAACAGAGATGAATAAAAGCGAGACACTTTTTTTTTTTAATTTTAATTGTCGCCATTAAGTTAAGAATCTCCACAAAACCTCAACTACCCCACCCCACCTACCTATCTACCTTATCGACCGTTACATACTGGGACAATATACAGAGAGAAAGAAAATGAGAAGCAACGACAAGAACAGCATCGTAACGAGACAAGAAAAAGAACAGTTGAAATATTTATGCGAGGATGACTGGCCATATATGCCATGCCATACACATGTTGAAAACACTACTACTGCTTGAGCTTCATTGACACAAAACAAAGCGATCCGCTTCGGAGGGCGTTCCTTCGGAAGAGACAACACATTAACTGTAAAATATAAAATTGTAATATTTTAATACTGATTTGTCGGGTGTGCATAATTTTAGAGAAGAGAAAGAAAAGTGAAAAGGATTCGACGAGGAATGCGTTGTCGTGAGATACAAAAGAGAAGATACGACGTTGGCGAAGAGAGGCGCGAGCTAGTTAGAAATACTAGACGTTAGAGTGTAAGAGAGTGACGAGAGAAAGAGAGAGAGAGAGAGAGAGAGAGAGTATGTGGGCGGAAGAAAGAACAAAAAAATGGAATGAGAGCGTAGATAAGGCAAAGAGTAATAAGGATTGCGAGAGAGTGAGAGGGAGAGAGATTGAGAGCGAGCGAACGTGTATCCCCTTGATAATCCGGAGATAAGAGGCGGATATAGGGAAAAAAAATGAGAAAACTAAAAAAAAAGCATGAAAACGTGTATTGTAGCTCGGTTCTAGGCACTATTAATGGCGGTGTAATATCAAATGAGAGGTTTCCGATGGAGAATTGTTTTGTGTGCGCGTGAGCGTCTTATAATTATTAATTGAAGACAAAGAAAATGAGAATGAAATAAAAAAATAAAAAGTTATAAGACAAAAATGTTACGTGTACGACATGAAACACAGAAACACACCAATAATATATTGATGGTATAAGGAAGGAGATGAGGAGTGCATCCGTGAGAGAGAAAAAGGAGAGACTCTTTGATATCTGCGTTTATACTTGAAAACAAAAATGTGTGGGAGACGGACGTTAATTCCGTAGGAAATCAAAAAGGGGTTAAAGTAGATCCCATAGACTTCTTTCCTTTTTTTATACTCGTTGAAATAAATTATCTCATTTTTTTTTAACCTATTTTTCACGGAGGGCATCTGTATCTGGACTTATCGCACGAGTTTCTGCATCAACTTTCATACAGCAGGCTAACACAAATTTTGGATACGAGCATTGATTTTTGAAAAATGGGACTGAATAATTGGACATTGGTGACGTTTCAAGGAGCCACAAACTACAAGGAGAATTCAACAGGATGAACACTGAGGGGACAAGAGTGAGAGCGAGAGAGGGAGGGCGAGCGAGATATATAAGGAGAGCAAGAGAGAGAGAGAGAGAGAGAGAAAAATAGAAATAGAATATAGAGAACGAATGTGAGAGAAAGAAAATGAGAGAGTGAGATTTTCCCTGTGTTAACTCTTAGGGAATTTATTAATGATAGTTACGATGGCAAAATGTTTGTTTTGTATATCTCTTAGGGATAAATAAACTTTTCAAAAAACCTGCAAAAAAATAAACGGCAACGTAAGGTAGAAGAGGAACGAAAAGCGAGGACGATTAAATTCGGGCATCGTTATTGCTACTAAAATACTAATTACTACTCTTATTACGTGTCATGTGGCGTAACGCGAGAGAAATGGCGTACACGAGTGACAATTGCGACGATAACACTGTGTTTGTACGTGCGGGACAAAGAGAGATAAGCTAAAGAAAAACGATGATGAAAATTAGAAAGAATCTCTTCTCGTGCTTTTCGAAAGTCCTGCGATCAGCGCAAAAAATTGTTTTCCTGTCTTTTTCCAATCGGATTTTTGATTTTGTCGATTAGCTTTGCACCTGTATAGGTACGTGTTTTTCCATTTTACTTTTACTCTCGCAACTCGAGACTTCAACTTCCAATTTTACTCGAGGGCGCGTTGTTTTCGTTTAAAGGAATGTTTTCTCGTCTGACATTTTGATTTTCAGTTTCTTATTTGACAATCGAACTTAGCGAAGGAGAATTCTGGAAAATACAATCAACAAAAAAAATGACTTATTGTTCACACCCGTCCACCAGTGTCATCGGAAGGGAAATAAAAAGGAAAATTGTAAAAATCCAACGAGGCTTTGTTACATGCTCTCTTCCTTTTTCTACTTTCTTGACTCAGTCATTGTTTACTCCTCTTTCGTTCGGAATATCATATAATCTCTGCACAATGAGAAATTTGATAAAAGTTTTTATTTATCAGTAGAAAAATATTAATTTATACATTCATTTCACAATAACAGTCACAGATATTACCGGGTATTTATATTTTTCATTATTTAAAAAAATTGATAATCCTTAACATCCCTGCTGCAGTCGTTTCAAAATGAAAGCTATTTGGTTTCTGTGTTCTGTGGTTATTTGAAAGAATTCTGTGAAAAATCGGCTGGCTTGTCTCTCAAGAAAAGCTTTACGTCTTTCCAAAGCATCCAGTTTCTCTCTGGATTCCTCTAGGTCCTTTGTAAAACTTTCAAGGTCTGAAGGTTCTCGCAGTAGCTTAATATTATCCTGTAGGTCCTTTATCTGTTTTCTTAAAAATGCTTCCTCATCCTTGTACTGTTTCTTGATATTTTTAATCTGGAGTTTCTTTTCCTTTAGATTCTCAACTACATCCTGATGCTCCGTTTCTAAATTTTTCAGTTTTTCCTGCAGAGCCTCGTAATGCTCGCTCTGCTGCTCTATTGAATTTTCTGTTAGGAGTAATTTTTGGTGCAATTGTTCCTTGAAACGATCGGCAATACTTTTTTTTTCATTGAGAATCTCAAAAATTAATGAACTCGATATTTCCTTCTCAGGCATCATTAAATCATGTATATTGATTTCAATGCTGGCATTGAAATTTAGGACAATGTCCTTATTATAAGCCAGGATGACTTTGTTTAGGTTGTTTCTTGTGGATGCTAGTTTGATATCCAATGAGTAAATAGTCTTCTCTAAGTCCATTAACAGCTCGTCGACTTGGTGCAAGTAATTTTGACTTACACTACATCTCTCGACAATATCATCACGTTCCGCGGCAGACATTGGTTGTTCTGCTATTAATTTTTCCAATTCGCGTTTACGATCTTCATGTTTCTGCATGTCATTTCGTAAAATTACACTTTCTGACTTCATTTGTTGAAAATCTCTTTTGCTTTCGTTTATATATTCTTCCTTAGCTCTGATGTCCTCTAATAGTTTTAGTTCATCAGCCTGTAAAGATGCTAAAATATCTTCTAGCTCTTCGGTAAATTTATTAGCAATTCTGTTATTGTTTTGGGCTTCTGTTAATTTATTTTGTTCAACTTTAAGTTCATTTTGTGCTGCCAGAATATTGTCGTCATCGACACCTATCTGGTTAGCTAACTCTTGGAAGTGCTCTTTGAGTAGTCTTTCTTCTTCATCCAGTTTCTCTTCGTTCCAAGCTGTGTAACAATTCAACATAGCTTCAAAGGTACTTCTATTAAATAAGGAATCTGTTGCTGTTGCTCCATGGTATGGTAAGTTCTTCACTTGGAAACTGTAGGTGGCTATGTCCATCACCTCGCATAACTGAACGAGCCAGGAAAGTAAACCAAGAACATGGGGCCAGGAGTGCAGAGTATTAGCTGTTTTTAACCAGGATTTGTTAACTATGCCAGGATAATGAAGCTTCTTGCTTATGTTGGGCAATTCCACTATGTAATTACTCATAGTGAGAATGGGTTTCACATCTAAAAGTTTGAACAGGATTGCTGCAACATCAACAAACATCTTTAAACTAATAGGCTTTAGACTTCCATTAGGATTAAGTAAACAAGACTGTTCAATATTCCGCATGTATTCATCAATTCTGCGTAGCATTTCTATTTGATAGCCTTTGTCCGATAAAGGTCTTGTATCTTTCCTGCTTCCTTTTGCCCCTAGTGCGCTAGCCCTTTCAGCTGATGGAGAGCGTCCCCGTACGGTACTGCCCAAAGGCAATGTTGATCGATTAGAAGTAGCTAAAGGAGTTTTTGGAGTCGCAGATCCATAATGGCCTACAGAAACTTTAGCTATAAAAAGAAGCATGACAATATTGTTAAAAAAAATAGTACTGACTACGATAAAGGTTTTATTTTCATATACCTGGAAACTTTAAATTAGATTTTCTTGAAGGTCCATCAATGGACGAGGATCTTATTCGTGGTCTAGGAATTTGTGAAGAGTCTCCAGAAGTTGAAGAAGCTCTAGATTTTGCCAGTGATAGCTTTCTAGCATCACTTCGTGTAGGATCTCTATCTTCTCTATCATAAGAAGAAACTCTCACTGGATTTAAGGACAATTTACGTCCTAATGAGTTTTGCCGCATCATATCTTATGCTTTTCAATAAACGTTCACAATACACAAACAGAACTTTTAATATACAGCATTCAAATTACCATTCTACACATTCTATTTGAATTTCATATAACGAACAAACTTACATAGTCGTGTAGTGGCAGATGTCGCTACCGATTCTTTCCCATATAGAGGGAAAAAGCCTTTGATCCCTAGGAGCGTCTAGCGGATCAAACATGTACTACAATTCAATTGCATTAATTTAAATCAACATGTAATCAGGGTAATAGAATTTAGTTATAAAGGAAAACTCAATTAAAAACAAAAACAGGGAATTCACTTCATTTATTATAAATAATCTAAATCTTCTCTAAAATTACACACCAATTTCCCTGATCATAATAGATATCACATACTTTAGCGTCTGCAATACTCTGGCAAAGCTCAACTAATTCTCCTTCTTGAAAGACGTGATAAAATCTCAAAAAATTTCCACCATCTTTCCTTTTCCAAGGTACCAAAACATCTCCATGAACGAATTCCGTTCGGTTCTCATGTATTGGTAATGTAACTCCATGACCTGTCTCTTTGTGGCACGTCGTTGTCTCTATATTCTTGTCTCGACTGGTAGAACATTTTAAATACGTTGACGCAACAGATTGTCTCCTCTGTTCTTTAGCCCAAACATAGATGAGACAGCGGCCACCAGGTCGTAGAATTCTAACCAGTTCCTCAATTGCCCTTTTCCTTCTTGACTCCGTTGACAGATGATGAATAACAGCGATACTCAAAGCAGCATCTACTAAATTATCTTTATATGGAAGGTAGAGACAGTCTGATAAGTATACTTCAAAGCTTCGCATCCTGCACACTTCCAGTAGACAATTGCTCCTGTCACAGCCAACCTTTAATTACATTATGTTAAGATAGAATAATATGAATTGATTTCATTAACACTAATACAATTATATTCTTGTAATTTTTAATACTTTAACTAGGTCTGGTCGTCCAGCCAAGTACTTTCCATTTCCGCAACCTACGTCCAGTAGTAAACCTCCTTTTTGTATCGTATCTAGAAACTTACTGACATTAGGCCATTGTTTATGTCTGGTTTCACTAAAGTGATCTGATATCTCTTCATAAACCTATGATAATAAAAGGACTTATTGATAATTCAAATTCTAGAAGATATTTGTTATAAATATTGTACCTGATGAACGTAGCATTCTTCGAGACCGGGCGCTATATTTTCGTTAATTTTTTGTGCAACTTTCTTGCGCTTCGAGTCACAAAACTCTGGAAAGACACACTGACAATCGCCTCTGCGAACTTTTCTGAATGTGAACGACGTCCTAGTAGTTCTCGGTCTTGTGGTAATGCCATTTTCTGTCTTAATTACGTCACTGTGTCTTGGACAGATTCCATGGGACCAGGCATAACGTGCCTCGCCGCTCATTATTAAGAGGGAACGTGGTGGGAGGAATATTGAAGTTTTTTTATCGCCGTTTTTGAAATTCATAACACAGGCTGATCCTAGTGATAAGGAGAGAATTGTATCTTCAAAGGGACTATGAGTATCAATATGTGTCGGAATTCCTGAGAAGAATTAAATGTTAAATATAGAAATATTGAAGTTTAATGTAGGAAATAATACAGATACCTTGGCCAGGCATATATCTGTTGACTGTTAACTGATCATATTTATAGTGACCACAATTATGCTCTTCAAATCGTTTTTGTAGATAATTGTAACTCTTTGGAATAGCTTCTATAGGCTGCTCAGGATCGACAAGATTTGTATTATACTGAAATTCATATCCAAAGTGCTGAACTTGACGTAGTTTCAATTCTGAGGACATTTTATCTGGAAGAATGAATGCTGCTTTATACTATTTTATTTTGTACTTAATACTTGATTTAATTTTATACATATTATGTAATTTGGTTTTACCATTCTGGTTCCAATTTAAGGAATTGAGAAGAGATGCTTCTTCTTCCTCGCTAACAAATTCCTCTATCAGTTTTAGTCCTGGAGGTAACACAGCATTCATATAATCATCCTCTATTGTAGGAACTATGAAAATAAATGTGCTTAGTTCTCATTGAAAAACAACTCTTCCCATAAGAATGGGGGATGATTATTATTATGAAAAAAAAGTATATATATCTTAATGTGATTAATACCAGATTCTACATAAGACAAATAGAATGGGGTTGTCTTTCCAGGAAGTTTCATACACCCATGAACTTTCTCATAAACAATCTTTGAATTCTGTATAGTAGCCAGATCAAGGAAACAGTACGATTTTCCTGGAGGCATGATAAAACTGCATTCAGACAGATTGCAGATAGGCAATACATCAGCTACGATATCTTCCAGGGTTTCTCTTTTGAATCCTGTAACCAGTCCAGCGTTGCAAACCATAAGGAACTACAAAATATTATACAAAATTAGACATTTATTAAACAACATGAATATCGCAATTCTTTTAAACATACCCGAGTTGGCAAATCTGATGCCTTAATATTCAAATCTCGTACGAGCCTATGTTGTGCTCGCTTTTGTTTTCTAAGACTTTTATTGTCATTTTTATAAGTTTGACGACTCGCCATGATTTCCAGAACTTACAATTAATACATGTATAATAATAATTACTGATTAACAATCATTAATTGAGTCAAAGTGACATAACATAACCTAATATTACTATGTACTAACATACAGAGTAGTCTCAATTCATACCACGTGCAGCGCACATGTCCCAACATTCATGATTGCTGACAGTGGGTTGTTCAAATTTCCCAAAAAAAGTCGCAAGAATGCATTGAACGAATTTTGCGTAGAGCGTCTTTTGACGAGAAAGAAATACTTCAGTGAAACCAAACTTAAAAGGAACTACCAGTCACGTGCTTGCTAAACAATAAATGCTTAACTTTAAGAGAAGCGTAACCACTATACTATGCAATTGTTGCACTTTTAAATGTGCATAACCGGTTGCACACTGACAGGCGCTTTTCACTCTCGATACATTAGTATTGAGAGCTTTCCAGTTAATAAGCACAGAGAGACACAACTTGATACAAAATTAAATCATTGATTCTTTTTAAGACCTTCTATTTAGAACCAACTAGTTATCAGGCACAGTGTCTTCTGTCGTATAGAACTGTCTCTCACTGCTAGAAAACACTCCAATATCTATCAACTGTCTAGTATCTCAACGAATGGTTAATAATGAAATAAGATACAAAGATAATCCATTCCTCCATTTTACTCTAATTCACAAAACTCCTTCGCATACCTTTAATTCGATAAACGTTTTGAAACTCCTCGCGTACAATTAAAATGCCATACAATTATTATCTCTGAACGCTGCAAGCCATAAACCGAACAGAATTTTTTAGTTTCCTTGTAGTGGTCAGACGTATCCTATTTACTTCCGAGCGGCTGTATCGAAATGGCTATAAAAAAAACGCTAGTAGAAATTGCGCAAGATTCAGGAAATTCTTTAAAAATTCATTCCGGTATCGACAGTTACAACGTGGTAGTAGGAAGCGTTTGCAAGCTCCAAGAAGATAAAAAGAAGAAATATAATCCAAGCTAACTATACGTCATTCTACCAGTATTCCACAGCAAGTAGATTGCGCCGTTCAATTCTAGCGGCATAAATTATCGAAAAGAATGTCGCTCACTGAGTAATATACTGTCTTGCGTACTTATAAGACATTCAAGTTGAAATTCTGGTCGACCATTCTCCAACTTGATGATCGTCAGAATGAAGTCGGTGATTTCAATGCTGGGTGGTTGGATGGTTGATTGGCTGGTTGACTGGATGACTGGCTAGCTGGTTGGTTCATGTACGCCGTTTCGCTTGGAGAAGTGAAAGCAGACGTGTATGATCAGACCGCGAATAGTACGGTTTGTGTTATGTATCTAGTTTTACTTAGAGTGCGTTTGGATTCTAGGGCCCCAGGATAGGGTTTACGATAGAAGGTAAGCGAGGCGTTACGAGAAATAATATACTCATTTAGTGAGATGGAGGCTGATAGACTGGGAGTGAGAGAGCGAGAAAGAAAGAATAAAAGAAAAGAGTAGGTAGAGATCGTTTGAGAGCGAGAGAAGAAAAATTCAGGGAGCTCGCTGACTTTGCTCAGGATTGCCAGTCACTTCGAGACCATCAACGGGGAATGTTCTCCACCTTGTTCTGCGAACATTCGAGAGACAGACACTTGGAAGGGATTTTTTTTCTTGGCTGAATATCTGACTTTTTTTTTGGTCACGAGGGTAAAGTGCCAGAACTCTTGTGAGTTTACTTTTTTTTTTAATTTTCTACGTAGTTTATAGTTTGCGTTTTATGGTAAGAGGTGCTTTGCCATTCTTTTGAGATGTTCAATGATAATACTGATATCAAAGTTTATTATTGTACTCGTACGACGTGCATGAAAGCAACTATAATTATTTTAAGGATATTTTTACACGAGGATATTGAGGCGATTCTGTTTTGTCATCGATCAGGATTATATTGGATCAATGAATTAATTGAGAGCAGGTCGATCGTCACGGTTACTAAGCAAATAACGGATAATTTTTTTATTTAGTTGTTTGTGACTTTAAACAATTGTACATACTTTACAGTACAGTGCGGATGTGCTAGAATTTTTTTTCAGGGGATAACTCCCATTATGGATCAGCAATAAATGATCTTAGGGTTTTTAATAATTGGCCACTGTCTTAATGAAAGTGGAATTTTGAATTTTACATGCACGTGTAACATACTACGTGACATTTAAATGATTTTATAAAATTGTCGTAGTGATATCTGTCGCTTGGTGTAATTTCTTAAATTTTGGTTTTTAGAAATTTTTCATTTGCCAATTCGCATAACGCGGGCGATTGAATATTATGTTGCCGGAAGTGTCGGCAAGAATCTCGCCCGAGAAAGTTTACGAGAAACGAATGAATATTTATGGAACGAACTACGTATAAAGCGATAACTTTAAATCGTCAATTCACTTTCTCAGATCATAGAAATAAGCTTATCTATAATCCCACCAAAGAATATCAAAAGATATGCCCTTTACTCAGAAACCTGAAAAAGATGAGAAAAAACAATTAAGCACGCTTAGAAACATCGCTAGATAAAATAAGATGCATTGAAAAATACACGACAATAATACCGTAAAATTGCTATTGGCAATCAGTGAATTTCTCCAAAGTTAAGTTGTCACTACTTTTTATAATACATAACCGACTTAGTTGTCAGTCGGGATATTAATATTTTTTTTCTTACTTGCAATTCTCGTTTGTGGTTCTCCACCGTTATCCAAGATGAGAATTAAATGTTCACCAGCAATCTTGGCCAGATTGCGTGGCCACATTGGATAATACAATTTGAGAGATTGTACAGTTTGAGGAACAAATTTGCGGTCGTGGACACGTCTGACGAATTCTCTTTCGATAGAAATTACCAGCTGGTAAAATGAATCTTGGCTTTGGCTACTACAGACGTTGGTTTGGCACTTAAGGTTCGTTCACACTAATCCCGTATACTGTACCAGTGAGCATTTGCGAGTCAATATGGCTTCTATCTCAATTATGATTGCTTGTAATACTTATTCTCACTGGAGAATTTTTCACGTGCGAAGGACAACCTGCGGAAATTGTCAATGCTAAATGTGAAAAATATGGTGACACTGCACTGTTACTTGCAGCAATAAAATCCGTAAGCCTGATGACAACATCCTAAAAATTGTCATTGCGAGAAATGCAATATCTATGTACTGGACAATAAATGCTTGTATTGCAAGAGTACTATGGGACTAATATAAAAAATAATTGCGCTCCAGTTTCCATGACTTATTATTATATTGTAACGAGCTGAGAAGTTGGGATTGCGAAATATTTTTTTCAATGTTCATATTGTCACTTGGTGAAAAAAAAATCAAATTCTTCTTACCAACTTTCAGTGACAAATACGGATTCCCCAGTTTGACTTTGATGAACAAATGTTGATAGAAAAAATAAAAGTCAGCCGAACAAAATTTTCCTTAGTAATAAACGGCATTATTACACACGACGGACGGTGTTAAAGCTACAAAAACAAAAGCGGATGCTTTAGTTTCAGTAAGCAATAATATTTAGCCGACGAACACGAGGGCTTGTTATAACCCAGAGAATTCTCATTGAATAGTAAAGGAACATTCTCCTCTTGCTTCTTGTAGGCCATTTTTTACTTACACAACGTCCCATAATGTTTTCCTTATTGTTATCATCATTCAAGAATTTCATCTTATTCGGATTGACAATCAGAAGCGTCACTTTACTTTTATTTGCCTGTGAAAAAAAAAGAATCGACAATTGAGCAGACCATTTTTCCTGTTAATATATTCCAGTCAAGGTACGCATACCTTAATAATTTTTTGTCAATCTATTACCATAACATTAACGTTTACTTCATTGGCCCTATTTATAGTGTCATTGCTCGTTGGGTACTTGTACAATTTTCTTAGAACGCTCAACGTGCCTATTGAGTCGTATCGGCATGAATAATTTTTTAACCTGTAGCGAATCCTACAATTGTCCAATGACACAGTCATTATTATTCAGACTCAGATCATCGCGACAAGTGAGTGACAACTGACGGATTTTTTGACTAATACTGCAAGATACAAAACTTAGTCAAGTCATTTATCTAGTCACTGAGTCATGACTTGCTTTATGAAATTTAACAGTCAGGAATCTCTATTTAACTAACAAGAATTTTCACTGACAGTACATTATGTTCTTAGATATTATGGTTGTCCTTTGCATGATGGTTATCTATTTGATAACTATATTATAACCTCACGAAATGGAGTGTACAGTAGTAATTCTTGGCAGTACTATTATCGCTTCTAAAAGCAACACAGCATGGACTACACCTTGAGAAAAAAAATAACATGAAATCTGATACACGGTCATTTTTCCTTTTTCTCTCTCTTTCTTTCTGTATATCAAACATGACGAATTGTCATATTAAAAGAATTCACATGCATAGGAGGACTAATGACAATATATGTATGCCGTATGCAACAATTGGGGGATTCCCACTGTAAAACCCTCTGCAGGGCCCTAAGAATCCTTGCCTGGGACCTCGGCAAGGTCCTTCAAGAAATTCCAATGCTCGAACAAAGATCTTCCTTGAGTAGAATATGCGCAACGAAAACCAAGTGAAAGTACATCAGTAGCATAGGCAGTACAAGTAGTGGCGTTGTTGGGCAGCGTTCTAAAAGTAATGCCAGTTACATACAGTATAACAAGGATGGATACTAAAAACATGCTGGACATTATAGACAGTAGAAAAGTAGTAATATGGCCGTTAGGACTAGTACTGGATGTATTAATAGTATCTACAGTTAGTACGTACTTGGTATAGGCGATATACAGTAAAATCCGGATTGGCATGAATACCAATATGGTAAGTATATATCTATATATCAGAGAGACTCTGTTCCTGATATGAATACACGTGCAAGCTTCAGGTGAATACCTACAGAACGTGTCTTTGCGTTCCTGTACATCTATAGATAGGTATACACACCATATATGCATTTTTACATATGTAGAATGTATACTTATATGCATTGGAGATTGCGAATACCGTTCTATCGCTATAATTGGGCCACGACTTGCATTGCATTAAGTTTTCATAATGAAGTTGCAGTTCAGAGTGTCTGAAGCATTTGATCGGTTTTGTGAACACTTAACTGAATGAGATGAACATTCGGACAATGATTACGTGCACGTTTGACTTGGCTGCATTTGAAAAGTGGCAAGAAATGGGCTATTGCAAAATCACAACCGAGTAATCAGTGGCTGATCAGCAATTAATTGGCAGGCGCTGAAAATTTTGTCATTCATTCAAAACATGAATTTTTATTATTCCTTTTTTTCTTTTATTCATCTTGTCCTCAGGATGCGTCCCTGCCAGTTTGTTATTCATTTATTTTTTATCAATAGTGTCACGTATTGTCTTCCATTGTTAAGTTTATCTTTTCTTATTGATCCTCTCTTGTTACTGAATAAAATTTCTCCTTGTTCAAGGCACGACTCCTCCTTTATATCGTGTGCTTACTTTTTTTCTGGGATCTAAAATACCTACCATTTTATGGAATTCCTCATTTTTTATAATCAACTATCCTTTAGTTACTTTCGCTTTACGCTCTTACCTGTTGCGAATTAGAAACTGAGAGTTCATTTCATTTTCGACGAAACTCTGACATCCATAATAAAGATACGTTGTATGACGAGCAGTGAGTTTATAGGAGGGTCAAAGGAATCTTATTTTGTGGCCCGAGGGCTTCCAACCAGACTGAGAATTGATAGTCGCTTTCACTATCCGGCAAAACCTACGCGGGTCTCGCCGACTCCTTCCTCGTAACTCGATTATCCCACTTCTTTTATTCTCCCTCTGCCTCTCGTACCCTTCGCCCTCTTATCTATTTCCTTCAGTCTCTGTAGAGAATATTTCAGGATGATAATACAAGAAAAAAGTGTATCAAAACTGCCACAGACGACGGTATGAGTCAATAAAATCAATTGGGTCGAACTTTGTAGTATATGAAAAAAAAAATATCATGGTTCTTAAGCATAAATCAAACTGGTCCATGACCAAAGATCCTCTTAACGTCATGTATTCAGTCTTTACAACCTGTTTGTACACATGAAAAAATGGCAGTACCTATTTTTATTTATCTTCTTAACGGATCCGGGATTTCATGGATCTTGTATTCTCGCTTAACTCCGTTCGAGTCCATGTTAGCTCCTAAAAGAAAATTTTATTTGAAATAAAATAAAAAAACCGAAATACTGGTTTTAGATAAAAATCCTCAGTTTTCTTACAATTCCATATAATCGCCCTTGTATTGGATTTTACGATGAAATATTCATGATCACCAAACGACAAAACGCAAGCAAAACGCACCCGAAACGCATGAGAATTCCTTTGTTGATCCAAGGACATCTTTTATATTCAAGGTCTATACAATTTTGCATCTTGTCATTTTATCATATACATCCGCTGATATATCTTTTACTTGAATACGTAGGTATGAGCTTCCATAAAATCCATATGTAATTAATTAATTATTGTTACAAGGGCATATCTGCAAGTCGTATAAATTATTAAAGCAATATCAACATAATAAAATAAGTCAATTTTCATTAGCTTACGCAAATCAATGATTTTATCAATTAAAATTCAGAAAAGTTATTTATAACGAAAATGATTCAACTCCAATGAAAATTTTATTTTCATTGCTTTTATGAGGATCATGAATAAGTACTAATGTCATGATACATGATACCGGTAGTGTTTATATTCAGCGTGAAGATGAGTTTCTTTTTAACTATGGCCTCAGGCCTTTTAAGTAATCTTCCAGGAAGGCACTGTATTCCAAACGGAGACTGTTTGGCTACTCGTGAGTGTTGCGGTCATGAGATTGGCCATGATCTTGTCACGATTGGTCAAGAATCACTAGCATTCGGCCGATGACCGGTATTTCATTAATATATTCCTGAATATTAGCATTAACGATTCTTTGAGTGGTTAATGAAATTCTTATAAATCTTGGTACCAGGCGTATTCTATGAGAAGCTGCGTAGATCATCGTCGAATGAAGATTCTCCAATTTTGGGAAACCCGGAAGAGTATATATCTGTAAAATTATTTTTAAAATTCTCATTTTTACCTAACACTACATTTCGATCGATCAACGACATAGTATTAAATAATTTTCTGAAACTTTTTTATCGACTAATTTTTTTCTAATTTCAACAGTACAGTTAATAACTATTATTGGATGGCAGATTTTTTCTTCTACCAATCGCACGGTCTATTTGTCCTTGTGGAATTTGATTCTACTGATATAATAGTTTTTGTGACATAATGCTGCTTGTCCTGCAATGAGTGCACAGTTTCTGCACAAACCGTCGACAAGTCTTTGCGGCCGAGGATGCCACAGCATCTCGTCTCGATGAAAGTCGTCTCGAAAGTCCGGGATATTGATTTTCCTCGTGAGACACCGATTTCTCTCAATGAGAACGGAACTGGGGAAATTTTCTCAATAGGCTCAAATGTCCGGCATAGATAATAATGCGTTAAATCAATAATAGTTTAATCACAGATAAACAGATGATTATACGGTGATGTAGGTGAAGGATTAAGAAATAGTGCGTGTCGTGATATACTCGTAGCATTGAGTTTATGAGTTTTGAAACGTTTATAAGGCGTGGTTTTACGGCTGTTTATGGTAAATTTAAAAAACATCACGGTCAAAGAATTAAAATATTCTGCTTACATGGGGTTTGCTATTATTGATTTTTTTTTTTTCAAATAGTCAAGCACGTGGGCCCCTACTCTGAGAATAGTACAAATCTATTTGCAATCGAACTTTCCATTGAAGTTAACATGCAAAATGGAAGGCTCGCCATACCTATAAGGCCTTATACTGTCAGTGCTGAATTCCGTGGGCATTGTCCTGGCGTTATAATGGACCAGGGTCACCTTGGTGAAGTGAGAGAAAAAGCCAAGAATTCGACCATTCACCATTCCCCTTAGGTTTGCAACCTGCGCGCTATGTATATAAGAAAAAAAAGGAGTAGAAAAGGAAAGAAACATACCATTCGCCATTACATAATCGCGGTAGCTATATAGATCGGTACAAATCATCTCCCTAAACGAGTGCATACAAATAAAATCAAACCAACAAACCAATACACGAAATATCCTGCGGAATTCATTATTTTATATTTCTCCTCGAAGTTTGTCTTGACACGGGTTATAAAACTGCAAGATTCCTTCTTGTAGCCACTCCCATTAATTTGTCCGGCATGCGAACAATCCAGTATAATCGCGACAACACGACCTTGACCGATCCTAGGGACTTTTCATGGTGTCAAAGTTCCTCCCACCATGGCAGCACTCGCCCTTATAAGATTCTCCAGGAACTTTTAAGGTTATGAGGGCTGTTCTCAAGGCATTCATATATCTCCAGGGTAATTTCTCACGTAGCTAATCGTAAAATATGAACCCCATAGGTACGTTACATTAGAAAACGGATTACGAGGCCGACTTTGGCGCAACAGCGTGAGAAAACGCGAGTGAAAGGCTGCCGGCTGCTAGTCGAAGAGACGAGGACTGGCGCAGTGAACGCTGGTCTCAGCTATCCTGTTCGGGATCATTCGGGAAGCTTCGGAAAAGTTTGTTTGAATTTATACTAACCGCCCATTCCGTCCGTACCATAACTTTTTGATAGAATTCCCTTAGTTTGGTTCCTAGCACAGAGCAGTTTTAAATTATCACGATGAAAGTTGACTAATCGGAGAGATGATTATCTCTAACTGATTTGAATGGGAACTTCCTATTGTTTGTTGTACGTACTGCAGAGCGTTGGTAGGCTTCGGCTTAATGAAAGTCCGCATTCGTAACGTATTTTAATTATCGTACATCACAAAGCATTTCTGTAGTAACGTAACGCTTGCGAAATTAAAAATATAATGTTTTTTATAATATATCGTAAAGCCTATGGATTCTGCAATAGTAAGCGAAACAATATAAAATCTTACGAGCAAATATAAATTGTCCAGTGTTAAATAGGTGTCGATACAATGATAACGGGGTATTAAAACGTTTGAATATCAGAATAAAACAACAAAAAAGTATTTTCCTTCGGGGCATTATTGTTGCCCTACTATTATTTTTAACAGGTTATTACATTGGAACTCCATTAAATAACGAGAGTCAATCGAGGGCCGGACAAGGTTACTGTATACTGGCCAAGCGCTTAGTCAGATATTAATTTCATCATCGACTTCTTTTATATCGACGTTCGATGATCGTAGATGATTTCCCCGTGACTTTTGCCCTGTGTTCATTTCGACCTCGGATGAGTATCCTCCGTGACATGTCCAGAAGATGATCGCACCTTTTCAGGGTCGAGAATGATTTAAAAACCGGTTTAAAATTTTTACTATTTTAATGCGTCAGAGCAAGCAGCCAAATTATTTAACGATGTGCAAACAGAAAAATGTACATTCATAAGTAAACAATTTTTTTTATTTCCAAAAAAATACAACCGATCAACGTGCATACAAAACATTAAAACGAGCCAAATTTTAATGCAACGCAAAATCTCGTATTCCTATTTACTGAAAATGATTGTGCGTGTTTTTCATACCCCGTCCCTTAATAGTAATTACAGTTGTTTCCTGTTCCTGTTTAATGAAGTGACCTCGAGATACGTGCCCGAATTTTGAGAGGGTATCGATAATTGCCTGAACCAATCAGCTAATTGTTGATTTGTGCCACGACGTAACAAGACAGAAAACAATAAAAGCATTGATTTCGCCCTTTTAAAACTGTGAATCATCGCTCGTCATCTGCTGAGAGTAACAAGCTTCGGTGATGTCGTTTAACAGTTAAGCAATTTCGTAGAGACTGCGTCTGTCTGCAGACGCATCAGGTTACGTAACAATGAAGAACTGAATAATCCTAGCTATACGGAGAATAACGGAATTGACTATTGTCAATTCCAATCATGTAGAAATGAACGGTCGTCGATAGCTTTACTGGAATAAAGATGAGCTAGTGAAACAAAAAAAAATAACCTTATAATTTCACGTACGATATACCACGCAACAAAATTCGTTGCAATTTCAAAAATAAATAACAACAGACTCCGCTTCATTTAATTTCTACGTGTCGCCATAGGCACTAACCAAGAGTAATAGGCAAGAGAAAAGGTGTAGAATTTGTTAAATAAAATTTATAAATTCCAGTCATGCCGATCTAGCTAGTTGGAGTCAGCTTACAAGTAGCTAGACCGGCTTGACTTGCTCAGTTCGCCTGCCTTTTACTATTGTTTCACGTTAAACGATTACAACAACCACTTGCTCTTGCGCAACAAGATCGTACCACGTATTCTTGCACGATCTATACAACGTTAAAAATCCGTCACGTACAATTTGGACACACAGTATAAATGTTGAATTAAAAAAGTAGTCGCGGCCGTCCATTACCATCCGATAAATATAATTTTACATTTTTAGTCGATGATTCCAGAAGCTGGTATTTCTTTTTCACTTTTAGCAATGAGTATCGCTGCAACAATAACTGCGACAAAGGCTGCTTTAGAAAATCTGTAAAACGGTCGAAACACGTGAACCGGTATTGATCGCATGAAAAATATTTCACAAAAATCTTAATCGCACGTTGTTTCACGCCAATTTACATGGGTAAAGTAATTCTAATTGTAAGTAATTTCTTATATATTTCAGATTGACAAATTGCCATACCCACGTACGATGACATCCTAATCGACATGATTGCGAGATACGTTTTTGTCCTGTTGGCAGCCCTCGTTTGGGGTAAGTAAGATTGATAGGTGACAACTTAACGAAAGAAAAATAGACAACGTAAAAGGAGATAAGGTAAAAAAAGTTTCAGTGGCAATAGATCCTTTTCAAATAAAAATATCAAAAAGGCATGCTCCGGACGAAGGAAAAAATTGCGTTACGCGTGATTGGAAAGTTGCCTATAAAGAACTGCGCGAGTATATTTCTAATACGAGATGGCGGCAAATTCAAAAGATCTATAGTTAGCCGTGAATATTTTAATTTTCTGTGATTCAATGTGAAATTGATAGTATATTTTATAAATTCCATTAACTATTTCCCCAAACGTTTATATTAAAATTTTATGGAGCATTATAATTCTAGGACTATTATAATAGCGAAAGTCCTTGACGATCTTCTTTTACATTCTTTTTTTTTTACATTTTAATTGTACCTTAGTTATTTCATCACCCTTGAAGTTCCGCCGATTACCGCGAAAAGCGCGAATGTTCCCTTTGTTAATTAGATTGCGGTTGGTAGCATTGACATTGCGGTTGTGGTTTTCATGCAAGATTTTAATTAAATATAGACAGTGGGTGGTACATTCAACTGTACAGTGTTATCCAGTTTCAATCTATTGATTAGAATTCACTATAGTTATAATAGTTTTATTTCGCGTGAAATATTTAATTCCTACCATTTTATTGTGAAACGAGAGTAAATTTTTTCTAATATCGATTCATAGCCGACACAATATTACGACGAATCGATTATCGTGCTCATCCTTCGGTTAATCGAAACCTTGGAGATTTTTGAAGTTTCTTATACCTACAACGAGCGCGAGAGAGACAGACCAATGTGCGTTCACGTGAGTAAGACAAGGACAGCCATACTTGTTCACACGATCCATAACCAGAGAGACACCTTATCTTGATTTCACTACTTACATATCTTCTAGTGGGTATAACTTTTGAATAGTTCAACATATAAAAGTAATTAGGCAGTTTTTGCCGTTTGAATTTTGACGATGAATTCGACTATTTTTTATAATTTTGAAATACGTGATATTCGTAGGAAATATCGACCTCGTGTCCATAACAAAATTAGGACCAACGTGAGGATCATTAAAGAATCGTCGTCTCGCCAACGCGTTTGGAGGCAGGTGTTCCGAAGAAAAAAATAAAATGAATTGCGTCATAAATAGTTAACGCGAAATTGTGGCAAATCGTAAAGACGACATGTAGGTGTGACATAATCGCATTCAAATTTGTCTTGGGATCCAGTAGCGGCTTATAAAATATATGTATATTTGACGTAATTATTACTGACATTAATTCACTACGTCATCGCGGAGTGTCAATGTTTCACAATGCGAATTGAGGTTGGCAGGCTTGTTAATTAAAATTAGCAATTAGATTGAAGATGGTGCTCAGAGAAAATTACTACTATTCTCAATTCAGGATTCGCCTTTAATTTACGATTAGTTATTTATACCTGCGGTAAATGGCGAACATTGCACAGCCTTCGCGAGATGCACCTATGTGTATTGGGCGTGTCCTTATGTATATTACTCAAATGCTTTATCTTTCCCACACGCAACACGGAATACGTGACTGGGTTTTGTATTTTTTTATACCCTTCTCTGACGTTTAAAAAAAACATAAGTGCAGCGATGCATTCGCTGACCCGATGCTCTCAGGTTCCCTTGTGAGAACGGAGAGCTGCGAAAAGAAAATCCAACGTAAAAACGAGTGAGAAAGTGCAGTTAACGTTATGAAAAGTACGTAACGTTCTTAGGGTGATCCGAGTTACTTTATTTAATTACACAGACAATTAATTACGTCGTGCATGACATTATGTCTTGGTACAATGGTGAATATGTTTGAGAACAGGTATAAAAAATATATTATGTAATACTGTCGAGAAATAAAAGAATTTAGAGCAATTTTTATACTGCGAAATGAAATTTTATTTGTAGTCACGTTTTTCGTTTTCAATGGTAAAAATGCAATTTTGCATTGCACTTTTTTCCACTTTATGATTTCATGTTCTTTTTTCTTGTGAAGCAATTTTTTTTTCCTCTAACACTTTCACGAGGAATCGCCACAGTTTTGAGCGTGTTAACTGTTGCTAACAAGATTACAGAGAAATAATTTTTTTTTAAAGAAGGTAATACAGAAGTTTAATCAAATGCAAAATGGATGAGTGGTTTGAAAGATTATAGTCTAAATTTTATTACTTTTTTTTTTAATTGACCAATCTTTATTCATTACCATATTAGGGATTGACTGTAGATATTTGATTTTTTGTATCGGCTCTCTTCTTTTACCTTTTTTTTCCCTGTCAAATACACGCCGACGGAAATGAGAAATTTCAGCGAGCCACGAGACATTGATTTAGTGAAAGTCGAGAAACGAAATGGATTCGATATAATAAATCTCCATCGAAGAGGATACTTTCTTTAAATTATGTGATTTAATCGGACTTTTTTCACTTGTAGTATATGCTACTAGACACTGTCAGTTTGTATGACAACTGTACTTTGTTCATGTTTTGAATGACGTGTAAAATGAAATTTCACTTAAATAAATGCCACCTGTCACAATTAATGTTTATTTCTTTTAGGCTGCTCCGCTCAAGTGTATACGGGTCGTTCCACTAGCAGCGTCGTAGAGGCAGTAGAACCAGCTGCTCCAGCTGCACCGGTAAAGAATGAATTTGTTACACAAACCGTGTATGGTTTTTTGGATTTTACTACAACCATAGGTAATACCATAATGGTTTTCAGTCCTCAGAGTGCCCCAGCAGGTATTTATTAAATTGTAGAATTGGCAAAATCGTGTATACCACTGTTTTGAGATTAACATTCTTTTTTTTTTTTCAAAATCTTCAGAAGGCTCTCAGGACAAGGATCAAAAGATTCCTCCGATTCAGACGAAGCCCAAGGAAACTCCTAAGAATAATCTTGATATTCAGCCTAGTAAAACTGTCCTAAAAGATAACAAAAAACCACAGACAAAGGGGACAAAGGTCGTGGTTCATTCTGTGGTTGAGGAAAATGTTGTGAAACATTCAGAGGACAATGTGGTACCCATAAGAAACGAGGTAAATTGCAATTGTTTTACTAATAACAATTTTGTACAATCATGTCAACGGTATAAAGATATACAGGGACGGATGTGGTATTATGTTTTGCGCGTTCTCATTTTTCAACTAGGATGAGTATATCATTATAACCTCAAAATATATTTGTCAAGAACAATCTTAACGATTACTCACAATGGATGATTGATTGGTTGTCCTTGCCCGTGCAAGAATGACCAAATTTCGAAAGACTGTCTACATGAAAAAAAAAAGGATAAAGCGAGATGAAGAAAAAAAAGAAACCGGTTTCTCTTATTGTAACGACTGACTCACATATTTGCCGATCATCGTAAGATTTATTCTGACGAATTTTTGCTGTACGCACAATGCATACCTAATTGAATTCCGTTAACTTTTTCCGTTCTTCAGTCATGTGCATTTTTTTTTTTCAATTTACGAAGTGAATCTTAACTGTTTTATTTTACTGCAACCTTACAGCGTCATCCAAATTAACATTTTGTTTTTGTAGAATGTCAAAACTAGGATAGAGGTTGTCACGAAGAGTCCTGTATTGTCGAGCGTCGTGGAGGTTCGTCCAAAAGATGAGACACCCATCAAAAATAATCTAGCCGAACCCGAATACGACTTCCTGTCGAAACAGCCAGCGGAAGTCATCGATGAGACATACAAGGTGAAGGAAATGAATTTTTAATATTTTGCAACTAAAGGATTCTGAGAAACATTTATACACAATTACAAGTATCCCTTCGATGCCTGTTCATTCTCAAAGATTCATTGTCTGACGTTTCTCATGAAATAATGATATTCTTAAAAATTAAAAAATTCAGGTAGAAAACAAAAATTGATGATTCCCACGTTACAATGAGCAAGAATTATAATTATCCGAGGAAGGTTGCGTCATGAGGATTATTAGAACCATCACGGCGTGAACATAACATGCATTTATCGTACACAATCTTCATTTACTGTGTGCATCTTTAGTTTCCCTGATACCTACGTGGGATGAGAAGATTGATTGTACAGAAAAAAATAGAAACAGTATCTGAGTAAGACGGGGGGAAAAAATTTGTAAACAAGTGCCTATGCCGTTCTATATATATTGCTGATTCCGTCATCTTTACTATATTTCTATTTAATCCTAAGTTATCGATTGTTTTCCCACGGTTGTCCCACGGATAGTTGAATTTATTTAATCTTTAATCGTTATTCACGCGATCCCTCTTATGCACCTTCTTTATGGGGAACTCGTTTTCATTGAAGTTTTTTTTTCTCTGTCTGATACACGCAAACGAATATTAATTACTATTAAGATAATCACACGTGTTAATTATTTCATGGAACTCTCACTATATGCATATACGTATAGAGAAATATGAATTCTTTTGTCTGTTAAAACATGTTCATTGAAAGGGCCTGTAAGGGACTGTGTCTACTTTGTCAAGTCATTGTTATTAGCTAAGTTCTTTACCAGATATATGGGTCACCACTGTAAGTTAACGAGCGAATAGATTGGCATCGGAATTCCGGTTCTTATATGATTGACAGGAGTGGAATTCGCATAATTAATAACGATTCCGGCATTGAACTCTGCTATGATATGAATGTATCTCAGTGAGACTTAACATCCTGATCATGGTTACTGATTAGACTAGTAGACAATGCAAGACCCACTGTATCCAATTTCCATAGGTTTATGGTCAGAATAAATTTATTGGAACATTCTCTGTACAATGCAAGATTATTTCTTCTATATAAAATCAGAATAGAAGGTTTGAACTTTTTTTTTTACAGCTAATAAACCTGAGGCCTTCGTCTAAAGCTCATGCGAAACCTAGACCGACGGCCAAACGCGAGAAAGAAAATCCAACTGGTTTGGTTACACGATTGGGAGGAACAATTGTCAAAGATGGATTGACAACCGTGCATGAGACCAACGTTATTGGGACCTACATAAATGGAAAGTATGCTCAGGTTCTTCAGAGTAACTCAAGGGTATTGACGCCATCGGCTCCTGAAGTGAAAATAAGGCCCACGAATTCTCAGAGGATTTTGAAAACTATTGGGCCTCAGCATGGAAAGCTAAAACCACAGCTGGAACCAACTCCAGTTGCTCATCACGATGAATCTTCTTTACCACTTGAAGTATTGTTTAGTTCACCATTGGGTATGTATTTATTTGTTGTTTTTAACATACAATTTTGTTCATCTAATTTATTTTCATTCGAATCAATCTTAGGACCCAATGTGAAGACTACTAGAAGACATCCTAATAATCATCAGGCCCGGCCTAAGTTCCGTAGTAAGGTTAACGAAGAGGACAACACTGAACAACAACAGCCAAGATCAGTTGGCAAAAATCGACCCACAACTGCCAGACCAAGTTACAAGTAAGCCCAAAATTAAGTTTTAATCTGCATAAACTTAATAATTTTCCTCGAAGAATGAAGAACAAAGATTTATCTTTTATTAATAAAAGGAATCGAAATCAACAAACAACAACCACGGAACCTCCTACAACTCGTCGCCGCTCAGGTTTTCGTCCAAGCAACCCACCGAGTCCAACTGCTAAACTAGGTAAGCCTAAACCAGAAACGGCGAATCCCACAAGTCTGCTGCCCAAGGTGAAGCATCCACGACCTTCAGGGAGATGGTCATACAAGACTACCCCTAAGCCACGGATCGAGATCCGCAAGCAGGTAGATGACGAGGAAAAGACATTCTCCCCGGAAGTCAGTACCCAGGAGGTTATAGTCGAGGAGAAGTCTACACCTGTCATTCAGAGAAAAAGTACTGAGGAATCTTCAAACGAGGATGAGCTTGATCCCAGCGAGAGCGAGGATGTCGACGCCAGTATCCGGGAACCACCTCAGCAGATACTTCCTGTCGAGACGATAAATGTTGAGATTTCAACAGCACCGGATCTCAATGATATCTACTTTGAAATAGCTACCATCAAGTCGCCCTACACCTTCCAGGTACTAAATATATAAATAATTAATATATGTCTCTAATAATAATCAAATATATAATATGGCTTGCTTGCTTTAGGTGGGCACGATGCGAAATACCCGATACGTGACAGTAACGTCAACCCAGAAGAAGAGTTTCGCGACAGCTGATCCCTCCACGCCGATATCCCCAACAGAACCACTAACAGAGAACATCCTGGCGAACACTGGAGCTGCCTATGAAACAACACTGCCATTAGATTCCTCGGTGGCTACCTTGCCAGCCATATCCTTAGATGCTGGCCAGGCAACACCGCCCTTAGAAACTCTTATCGAAACCTTCTCCACAACGCAAACTTTACTAAAGACATATTTACTGCCAGTAATATCAAATGGTAATACTACTAAACACACCCTGGTGCAAACTTATAACATAGCCAGGGTGGTAACAGCCACAAAGACACTGCCACCAATGGAAATCTATCAGTTTATACCGAGCAAAACACTGAACGAGTTCAATTCTAAATTGGATGAAGCCGGAAGTGAACTTCATTTGGAATTGGACTTCAGCGACGATGACCGCGACGATGAGGACATACCTAAAAGAGTAGTGGCACCTACTGAATTGGAATCTGACTTAAACCCATTCAAATCAGCATCACAGTCTCGCAATAAACCAGAACCCCCCACGACGTCAGCTCCAGAGCCACAGTTGTCACCGGAACAGGCTCAACAGCTAGCATTGCTCAAGTATTTTGGACAACCTCAGCCCCAAGTGATCACCACGTCAAGACCAGTTGTTGTTATAGAAACTGTATACGAGTCTCACGTGATACCAATTGTCAACGGCGCCAATACAATGCTTTCCACGTTATCCAGACCAGTTGGTACAGTGCCTAGAACATCCTACGAATATGGCACATCCACCATAGCACCAATTTTACCACCGGCACCACCAATTTTCCCACAGCAACATCCACAGTTTACTGTTACCAGTGCGCCGTTGGTCACGCAAACACTTGCTACTGTGTCTGACTCTAGGGTACTAAAATTGACCTTTGGTGCTAAGACGGCGTACACCACGTTGTTCTCCACCAGGGTGGTACCTACGGAATTGACAACCTATGTTACATCAACAGTGGCTGTACAACCTACAGTGCCTGCATTCCCTGGATATTTCCCACCACCAGTTGGTTACCCACCTTTCCCATATGTGGGTTAAGCAATTGGAAAATTGTACAATTGGAATTCAAAGGAAGATGATGTAGCGAGATACTCATTTGGGTGACAATGACTTTGGCGAATGGGCATTGGTTGTTATCCAATTGGAATGCTACAACGGTGTGAGGCTTTTGTGTACCAGCCAAGAATTACCTGAATTAAACATATGCAATAGTCGAGGATTTATAATAATCTAATGGTGCAATGAACAGTCGAATGAGATCAGCATTGACAATTGATCCATAACTGATTGGAATTATAAAATGGCAAATTAGATTTTATCAGTATATTATAGAATGATTCATATAATCGTGCAGACGAAGAGTAATATTGTGTTCGGCTCTTACTTGGCGTGTATTTTAACAGTGACAAATTTATAAATAGGATTATCTTATTTTACATAGATAGATAGTTCTACGACGAGTCCGTGACTCAGGCAATAATCGTTGACTATCAGTCTATCATCGAAAGAGACAAAAAAAGTTGACGTGGATCGTCAAAAAAAATGTGTCGCTTTTAATTCCGTATTTCGTTATAACCAGTGAATTAAGGTTTAGAAAGAATACCAGTGAATTAATATTTCAGTCCAAGAGTACCCTTATAATACTCATAGAATTTGTAAAGCGTAAAAAAAGTAATAGCCACAGGTCAGAAACATTGTTAAAAAATGTAAATGACAAATTGTACCCAAGATTTGACTAAAAAAATCAAAAACTCGATTCTCGTGGGTAGCACGTTTCGTTGCGATTGATCGGCCTGCTCTCATAACTGTAAATAAATTATTCTCTATCTTATTGTAATTCTTTGCATGTATATTTACGAGAGTTTAAATGTAAAGGACAAGAAAAGAAGGAGACAACGAATTTTTGTAAATAAAACTATGAAAAATATTCATGGCTCTAGCTTCTTTTTATTTCAATCTGCTACGTTAGAAGTTTCAGTACTCATTTTGTACAGCAGAAGAAAAAACCAAACAATGGCGATATACTTACATATTCATGCCTTCAGGCATTTTTAAATACGATATTAATTTTTTTAGAACTCACCTCGAGGCAGTGGAAGCTACGCAACGCCAAAATCGGCTCAAATGTCACGGCTGATCAGTACCGGGAAACAATTGTACTCCTCATGCGTCACGACCTTAGTTGGCCAAGATCCGGAGCAATAAGAATGCGTTTCCTAGATGACCAAATGAATAATAAAAAAACGTAAATCAGGACCTTCGATCGCATACGTGAAATTTATTTGATACGTGTTCTAGTATGTCTAATGTTATCAGATTAATTGGATCAAATAAAATATTAGGACAATAAAACATGTAAACAGGACGTCACAGTGAGCCTTATAAAACACGTTCCTTCATTATAAAGTTTATACTAAAATCTACGTTATTTATTTTCTTGATTTGATGTACTACATTAACATATGAATTAGGGTTATGTAGTCTTACCCTAGTGTTTTGAGAATTCAGACGCCATGTTGCTTCCTGGACAGTGACGCGCAAGGTCGTAACCCCTTGTAGTGAAATCAGTTTTGTAACTGGCAGAAAGTCATGGACTGCGAAACGTAGAATTAAATTAGATTTGTATCTTAGGATTAGTTGAATTAGATGAAATCATGACACGATTCTGACCTTAATGTACGAGAGATACGAGCAAGAGAGCAAGAGGTATTTTTGGAACAGTATGAAGCTCGACCTTCATGTTTTCAGGTGAAGTAACGTTCAAAATTAATTATCAAGTCCTGGATATGAATTGATACTTTATACCTTGAGATTTCTTGAGACTAATTAGATTTATACTGTAGATTAGTGAGATAGCAACAAATTGGAACTAGAACAGTTAATTGATTATTATCGATTTTAATGTAAGAATAGACGCATTACGATTGCCTTAGGCTAGTTTTAATGGCGAATTATATTTTTTCTTTTTCGCGCAACTATTTATCAATCTCATGTTATTAAATGACTCCTTTAGCTACTCGTTTGTGTTGACATTATTTCTCTTTATTTTTTATTACGCAGCTCCTGCGTGTCATAAACACTTCACCTTGGAACGAATAATGTTGCTTGGTCCAAACTGAACATGTGGCGACAATTACATAGTTCATTAATCAAAAAGTTAATTCCGTTTCTAAATTCTCTTCTGGAAAGACGTCCAAGTTTCTAGACAAGGTTTGAGTATACTAAAATGACAATTAATAGTACGTTAAATAAGAAATGGTTTATTTTATTGATACATGATATACATTTATAAAAAGATTGTATTAAATAATAACGTCAAGCCTCCCTGCCGGAGAATTTCTCTTTCCTTCATACAGGCGATTATTAAATGTCAAAAGAATTTCCTAAAAAAAATTCTGATAACTCGGTTTCTTAAAAGTTTCTGTTAGACATACTTGTACTTTAAAACTGATGAATGAGTTGACTGAATGTTTGAACGATTTTATTTAATTTTTGTACGTAATGGCCTCTTCTTCTTTCTTGATTGCTTGAGTAAGTGCAAAAGACAGTACTGCAAGGATGATCTGAAGAAAGAAAATAATTAAATGAGATTAATTACACATACATTTTTTTTAATTGAAAAATTAGAATCCTACGTGAAGCATGCAGAGGGCCATAGCCAATCCAGCTAGCCAGCCAGCTCTGGCTTCCAAATACCACGTTAATTCGTCCACGCAGCCGTGGAAAAATGCATTTCCTGTAACTGTATCACGACATTCAGTTGGCAAAGGTTTCAGCAGAGTCAAATAATCCATTGGTCCATCAGCTCCACAGCATCCAATCTGTGAGTTGAATAAATCATAAATATTGGCACTTATGTTTTATATGTTTTTTTATTTTCTAATTTATATATACTCACGTTTTCCTGAATAATTCTTAAAATGGTCGACGCATTAGAGTTGTGCGAATTGGTAATCAGTGTAGTCATCGACTCACGAATGATAGGCTGGATACTGCTGTCATACGTAGAATAATCAAGAAGGATAGCTGCACCAATCAGGCCGCAAATAAATGAGAATATTTGCAGACCAATAAACTGTCAATGAATAATTATTATTTAACACTCAGCACAACCGATACAATTTATTGTTTCTATTTGTTTTAAACAAATTTAATTTTGCTTACCGCAAACAAAACGAGAACGTGTTCCATTAGAGCAGCACCGCAACCAATAAAGGCAATTATCATGACAATTACCGATGTGCCAATCAATATATAAATTCCTATGTAAAATTGATACATATTGAGAAATTGAACCCATTCCGCAAAACCAGGTTCCGCTCTTAGCCATATTGAGAGCCCGAACATTGATGCACCCAAAATCTAAAAAGAGTCAATGGCATGATTAATATTGTCGGTAACGAAATTGTACTCTTTTTTAAATTTTAAAACAGAACAATCAAACGATCGAGAATCATTTTGAATTTTACGATATTTGTACGCAACTGGTGCGGTATAATCGATGTTGACTGATAATAATAATAATCAACCATTCATGACGAACCAGTGAGTCAATTTTGTACTTATCAGAAGTAAAAGAATGAAGCTAGATATTAATTGTATAATAAACAAATTTACCGAGATAAAAAAATTCAGTATGATCTTATTATCTAAATAGTAAGATTTGAATTGCATTAATGTTTGTTTTTCATTTTTAAATTCCAATTGGTAAACAATATAGAAATACCGACCCAAATGATTGCATTGAGGCAGAATACGGTGTATTTTAAACCGCCTATCGTGCGCTCCAATTGTACCGCAGTGGTACCCGCTGTTTTTATCACCATTTTGAAAGGGCACTAGTTCCTTATTCACTTTTTGAATAGTCTTTAACAATATTTCAAGAAGGACTGAAAAATTCAAGACTATTCACTCGAATTTCAGTAAATGCTGACCGCGTACATTTACAAACGACAGGTAACTGGGCGGCCACCTAGTCTTTCTTTATCTTGGGCAAATATTCTTGATAAGCGGATAAGAACGGTCTAGATATATAAATGGGAGACTCAGCGCGATGATACCGAGTATCAGACGGTGATTCATGCTTTTGGAATACAACGTAGTGAATTTTATCAAAATACTATTATGTACACATGAAGCAATTGCCATAAGAACGGGTTGAAGTGCATATCAATTTGAATAGTGTATTTTATTTAGTTACAAATTTTAGTATAATTTATATGAAAAAATTAATGGATTAGCACTTGCGATTAATAAAGTTTCAAAGAGAATTTCATAGAATCTTTCATTCTTTTTATCATGAAAACGGCGGCAACTAGGAATTTTGAATAGTTCCATCTTTTGGTGAATATTTGAAACTTCTTGAAAGAATTTAAAAGTTTATTAACGCTCTGTAATACTACATTGATTAGTCTATCAGATGACGCCACCTGCTTCTTCTTGCCCTTAATTCGACCAATGATATAAGACTCTGTAGTTCGTAAAATTTCAAAAATTTTTAATCAGAAAGAAAATTCTACTCGGGTTCTAATAATAGTAGGAATTTGTCAATGAAAATTTACATTGTTCCTCCTACTTTCTAACGACGATTTTCAACTTGCAAGAGACGTCAACGACGGAGTGCCACGTTTACCGTTTGTTAAATTATTAAAAAGGGGGCCTGTTAAAATAATTATTGGCCGACCTAGATAAGGATATCTTTTTTTTTTTAACTCTGCGCTCCGCGATCTCATGGGACTGCATGGGACGTAGAACATCCAAGCGGAGCGCCGCGACGCCTTCGGACGTCTATCGCGCGGCCAGACATGAGAAAAGTGGGGGAGGGAAGACGCCCGGCGTCAAAGCTTGAGCTTTGATGATGTGGAAGCTGGATGAGAGTCGAGAGAACATCACTGGACTACTGGTTACGCGGCATTTAATAACTCGCTGTATGTGTTCTATGCGTTGAGATACTTAATTTCTAAATTCTACGTGTACTTTAAAAGAATGGCACGAGTCTTCGGATTTTTGGGACTTTTTGTCCTTTTTGTTATTGCACAAGCTATTCCCAAGCCTGAGGATGAACAGAAAAACCGTGTGTTGGATAAGGTAAGATTTGAATTAACTTATCAACTATTTTTATATTCATTTAGAATTACTTGACAATCTATGAGTTTTTCGACAAATCTAACGTATTTGTGCTTTTGGTTAAAACGTATGATATTATAAGATTTTGTATATGATATACTTGTACCTGTATGAATTGCCCTACTGATTTATTAAGTTTCTGTTTATGAATGTAAATTTAATTATAAAATTCCTTTGTTTGGACTAATCCCAATTCGGTACATATTTAACCTAATCTTGACAGTTTAGAGTGGAGTGTAGTTTAAGATGTATTTGATTTTCAGGATCTTAGTGAACAGGAGCACTTTGTAAACTCCCAACATAATCCTGATTACGACCATGAAGCCTTTCTTGGTGAGGATGCAAAGACTTTTGATCAGTTAACTCCAGAAGAAAGTACTCGTCGCCTGGGAATCATTGTTGACAAGATTGACAAGGATAAGGATGGTTTTGTTACTCAGGAAGAACTAAAGGATTGGATTAAATACACTCAACAGCGTTATATTCGTGATGATGTTGAGCGGCAATGGAAGTCGCACAATCCTGATGACAAGGAGAAGCTACCATGGTCTGAATATCGTACAATGGTTTATGGATTTATGGATGAGGTTAATGAAGACAAGAACAAGTCCGAGGATGAAGGATTTTCATATGCAGTAATGTTGAAACGAGACCGACGAAGATGGTCTGTTGCTGATAAAGATGGAGATGATGCTCTAACAAAGGAAGAATTTAGTGCATTCCTACATCCAGAAGAATATGACCACATGAGAGACGTTGTTGTATTGGAAACAATGGAAGATATTGATAAGGATGGAGATGGAAAAGTATCTCTGGCTGAATATATCGGTAAGTTTTCTAAAAATGCACATACTGCGATATTCAGCAATCGAAATGTCTTGATATCAAATTTAATTATATTAATTGATCAGGTGACATGTATCGGGGAGGAGAAGAAGACGAAGAACCAGAGTGGGTAAAAAATGAGAAGGAGCAGTTCTCCAGTTACCGTGATAAGGATGGAGATGGTTTCATGAACAATGAAGAAGTAAGTCATGCAAGTTCTTATTTATGTTTTATATATTAAAGTACAAATTTTTAATAATACTGTTAATTTCAGGTGAAAAACTGGATCATTCCAGCAGATTTTGATCATGCTGAAGCGGAGGCAAGGCATCTGATATACGAAGCCGACACCGATGCCGATCAAAAACTTACTAAGGATGAAATTCTGGAGAAATACGATATCTTTGTAGGCTCCCAGGCTACAGACTTTGGCGAGGCACTTGCTCGACATGATGAGTTCTAATAAGGATGATAGTGAATAATTTCCAGGGCATGCATAGGCCGCTTCGAACAAATACGTTTCACCGCAATAATTTTTGTGAATAAGAACTCTGTAGAGACAGAAAGGCACTCCGCGCCTTTGGAAATTCGTTAGGCATTTATCTAGGCATTTTTAATTATTCTCTTCATATTATTCTTGTATTTAACTTTATATCAATTCGCCCTTTTTTACTCCTACTCATGAAATCTCATTCAAAATCTCTTAATATATATTCTGTCGAATTACTTCATAAGTAAATCGTTATATTGTCTACTACTAACTCATAAGTCGCCAATAAATAAATGTGCATATTTTAATAATAGATTGACTTAAACTGGAAACATTTACTTAGTAATTTTTATAATTATAATGAATCAATGTGAGATTGAATGAATACGAATGAGTGCCTAACTAAGTATTAGGTGTGAATAGGAATATTTTCTGACAGAGCAAAGAAAGCTGCATACAGTTCTAACACAATCATTAAATGCTTTGATGCATAGGTAGCAATATGATTCAATTATATAGCAAGCTATGTCTTATCAGTAAATTGCGTGACGTGCAACGTTATCAGATAAGGAAGATCAAAGAAATTGTGACGATTGATTTCATTCTTTGACAATTATACATAATTGCAACGAAAATGCGGGCATGTTTCACTTTGATGTGGCTAATGTTGTTTGGAATCAAATTGACAGGTATGTCATATTATTTCTTAGTTAATTTTATCTTGTATTATAACTATATCAATATTCTTTGTATTGCAAGCTGCTGATACGACCAATTCGAAGTACTGTTTTCAATTTACATGGCTTGGTTCAATGTATGACAATCATTCAACAGTGAATATCAATTGTACAACTTATGAAGGAGTTCCCTGTTTTGAGCCATTTATTATCACAGGTATTTCCCCAAAAAAATGTACAATAATTTTTTAAAGCGTAACAATGTAAATGTCTATTATAGGTGACTCGACACAACCCAATGTGACTTACATGTGGGACAATCTTAGTCATACAAATATTTCTTGTCCACTGCGTTTAGGATATACTTGCATAAAGTACACTTTTGTTTATAACAATGCTGGTAAGTATACAAGTGATACGTTAGAAAGTAGAGAAACAAATGTTGAATGAAAAATGTGTACAAAACTTTGTTTCTAGTGATAAATAGTACACATTTTTGTGGTAAAATGATAGAAAGTACAACAAAAGCTATAACACGCGGTTGTTTTTCACATAAAGTAAGTTTCTTTGTTTATTAATTAATATTTATTAATGTTACATGGAGAAGATATTTATGAATTTTGTTATATTCTAGAGCAATGGTTACACCGTTGAAACCTGTGCTTGTCAATCCGTGCCTGGTGAAATGCCTTGTAATTCATCAAAGAGAACTAAAATTGAAATGCCATTAATTTTAACGGTGGGGTTAGTCATGTTGTACCATTATGTCATGGTTGGTAATACTGTGGATTGAGTAGATTCGTGGGGATGAACATCTGGATGATTGTTGTGTAAACTGGAGCATTTAGCTATGTACTTTAACCAATAAGTTTGTATCTTTTATATATATTAAGGAATACCAGTGAATTTTATAACGTAAAATGAACAGTGAATATTACTCAGCAGTATATACGTGGTAGGTCAAGAATTTTTAAAATAAATATACACTATATTTTTTTAAATTGAATTACTTTGATCAGTTTATTTTTTTCCCTATTTTATATAAATCCTCTTTATAAGAATTTTAAATACATACAATTTATATAATGTCCAATATTTGATTGGTACTTTCAGGTTTGATAAATGCGGCATAATATCTAATGTGCGTACACACTTACGACAGAATCTAATAAATGCATTGAAAGGGATCAAGCCTTCGTTCTCTTTGCATGAGAATGCTGCTCTAAAATCTGCAAATCAATACGTGCATGATTTATTAATAGCAGAGTACTTGTGGAACCGTGATTACACTTATTCCCTTTCTGTGTTTGCAAGCGAAGTTCCATTGCTTGTCAATTTTCGAGATGAGCCACATGCATCAGACTCTATTGATACTAATCCACAAAAGTTAAGAGATGATTATGTTTGTCATACTTTGGAGACTTTAGGAATACGGGCTGATAGTATAGAAGGCCAGGTCATTGTTGATGACTATGGGAAGAGCAATGATCCTCTGTTACTTTGTATATTAAAATGTCTTTCAAGCATCTCTATGAAAAAATCTAAAGTTATTTGGTATGATAGAGAAACACAGACCACAAATGATGGTTACTCCAAGCTTGTAGCAATCAAGAAAAAGTTAGTGGCACAAAAAGAATCTTATGAGAAGCAGCTTAGTGAAAAGGAGAATAAGCTACGAGAACAGGCGGATCTCGTGAAGCAACAACTTGATTTGCTTAATAAAAGATTGGAGCAAGCACAGGTAGTTACGGAATGTCTCAATATTGCAAGCTGCAGCATTGTTGTATATTTTTGATTTCTGATTAATTAAATCTAATTGAATTGTAGGCATTAATGCTTGCCGTTGAAACAAAAGAAAAAGAATTGACAGATGAAAAAAGAAGAAATTCAGAGAGAATATTTCATAAAGAAATGGAACTTTCGATTAAAGAGAATTTTCTAACACAAGAATCAGATTGGTAAGAAAACTAATTTATAATAGGTAATTATAAATATAAAGTAAATCAATTATTTTTAGCTTAAAAAAAGAGCGTAACAATTACCAAAGGTTCGAAAGTGATTTAAAGAAGTTACAAGATGAATTAAATAAAGTGAAGAAGGACATTCCATCCAATGAAAATCATTCGCCAATAACTCAGGATGCACAAGTACAAACAGAAGCCGAAATTAGTTCCACAGACGAGGAAAGAAAATTACTAAACAAAGAGAAGCAGGAATTAGCAAGTCTGGTACAAGAGCAAAAGTCTAGAATTGAAGAACTGACTTTACGTGCTGTTCAATTATCTCGACAATTGGAAGAAGCACATTTAATAAAATCAGCTACAGTCGAAGTTCAAATGGTTAAAGCAAATACTATAGTTAGTGAAAGCAGTTCCACCGAAGACATTTTACTGGATGCGAAAATGCGTCTTCGAAGGCTTGAAGAGGAAAGTTTAAGGGCCAATCAATGTTATATTAGTTGTATGACAAATTCATTTCAGTGAATCAAATTTAGTAGAACAATTCTGTAGATATTTATTAAATATCAATGCCTCACTATTGTTTGGTCAGAATAATTATTTATTTTTAATATATCGTGCACTTTCTGCGTATGCAGATGATACTTTAATAAAAACTTTAGCCGTGACATTCAATCTTTTTATTTTTTCCTTACCCATGAATTAAAAATCTTAATAATTCTTCATTCAAATTTCTTCAACGACATATATTTACAGAAAATTAATTTTTTATTTACCATTTTCAAAAGATATTTCCGAGAAAGACCAGAAACTGTCGCCATCTACAAAGTGCATCAGAAGATAAAGAGTTCATTGACACCAGTTGGCAGTTCCTTGAGCTGCCTATTGTTTATTACAAATATCAGTGGTCGGTTCAGTGAGCTGCAGTCTAGAGTAATGTACAGTTTGTCATAAGTAGTATCGTTGTAAATTTTTATTAGCATAAAAGACATTTTTAATTAAAAGAAAAAATGCCTGAACCCGAGAGCAGTTTTTTACGACAGTTTTACAACTGTAGTATATTGCGGTATGGAAAAATATTAAAAGAAGACTTATGGGTTCGTAACGGTCTTATTGTCGATCCTGAAAAAATTTTCTATGATGAGAAAATAATGCCTGACGAGAGGATCAACTGTCACGGTGCATTAATATCACCTGGATTCATAGACTTACAGATTAATGGTAAATATATATTATATTGAATGTTTTTTTAATGCACTGTTAATATCGTTTATATTGTATTATGTTGTGTTACATCCGCTAGAAGTGATTTTATTCATCAAAGTATTTCTTAAATTTTACTTTTTTATTACAGGTGGATTTGGGGTTGATTTCTCTAATGATATTGACACTGTCGAAGAAGGTGTTAATAAGGTTGCCAAGAACTTACTTACTTATGGTGTTACATCGTTCTGTCCAACTTTGGTAACATCTCCACCAGAAACTTATAGAAAGGTATTACCAAAAATTAAAAAACGTAATGGAGGAAGTCATGGTGCAACAGTTTTGGGGGTACACGTTGAAGGTCCATTCATAAGTGTCACTAAGAAAGGAGCTCATCCAGAGGAGTACATTAGAAATTTTGAAAATGTAAGATTCCTTACTCGATTTTCATCTAATTGGAATTCATAGAAATTTAGTTCACTGATTTTTAATTATTATTTAGGGATTCAGATCACTCACAGACATGTACTCGAGCTTGGAAAACATTTGCTATGTAACTCTTGCTCCTGAAATTCCAAATGCATTGTCAGTTATATCCGAACTATGCAAAAGAAACATTAAGATATCTGTGGGTAAGATTTCTTTTAATCTTATCATCTACAGTTGTATAAAATATAAATAATACATACATTTTTTTGTTATGCATCAGGTCACTCAGTTGCAAATTTAAGTGATGGTGAGGAAGCTGTTAAACATGGAGCCACCTTCATTACCCATCTGTTCAATGCAATGCTTCCGGTAAGTTAACATATTTAAACCAATAGTTACAGTTAAAGATGTTATGCATTTTTAATGTTTAATTCTCCCATATTTCTGTAAACAGTTTCATCACAGAGATCCTGGCTTAGTTGGATTATTAACATCCAAAAGAATACCAACAGAGAAAATCATCTATTATGGCATCATTGCTGATGGTATTCATACACATCCAGCAGCATTGCGAATAGCTCATCGAACACATCCTGAAGGTATTATCTTTGGAATATGCAAGTAATTTGTAACTAAATAAGGAATCATTATTTTTTGTTCCAGGTTTGGTTCTGGTGACAGACGCTATAGCTGCTTTAGGTCTTAAAGAAGGTGCTTATCGACTAGGCCAATATGATATTGATGTACGTTGTGAACGAGCCTACATTGCAGGAACAGAAACACTATGCGGTAGCACAGCAGAAATGTCGCAGTGTGTAAGATTCTTTAGAGAAGCAACCGGTGAGTCAGTTATTGCATGTCCTACATAATTTTTTCTTTTCTCATCTTTACGTTCTATGTGCTTATTATGAATCTCTACTGTACAGCTAAAACTTTTGTACAGATGTCCAGAGAATTTATTTATTTGTTTCTCCATTCCAAATATTTGAGTCTATCGTCTTTGCAATAGGATGCTCAATAGTTGAGGCTTTGGAAGCTGCTACACTGCATCCCGCGAAAGCATTAGAAATAGATTCTCGTAAGGGAGTCTTGAATTTCAATGCAGAAGCGGATTTCGTGATGCTCGATGAGGGTCTGGGGGTACTGTCCACGTGGATTGCCGGCAAGTGCGTTTATACGAAAAATAAAAATTATGTAATAGAATAGTAATTGCTCAGTGGTTAGAAATATATGTATTCGATACTTTCCGAGGATTTTTTACCATGGATAACTAATTATTTTATACCTTGTAAAATAATTTCACGGCTGTGAAGAGTGCCTCGAATAGAACAGAGCAGAGGAATTTGATCAAAGTACCTCGAATACTTCTCAAATTATTTTTCATATATTTTTATGAGTAATGGATATTACGTATATCATTAGGTATAAGTATATTAATATATTACGTATAATCGTAAATTCGTAACTTGAAGTTAATACGGTTGTTATGCAATAAAACACATTATTACCAGCTTCTTCGTTTAATATGTACTGATAGTAGAAATTAAAAATAGAGTATACAGATAATTAATGTTAAAATAATAAACTAATTAAAGGAAACAATTTCTATTCACTTATGGACGGATTAGAAATAAAATATTACATCAATTCGTAAAGAGAAAGTAACTCAATATGAAATAAGGAGGTTCCCAACTTGCTCAGGTGACAGAAGTCGAGAGGGGATTTTCAATCAAGCTACATTCCTTTCATTAGCACCTATAAATTATAATTTTTTACTGGAGTTATCGTTTTGTGTATTAACTGTGTATGATTATCTTAGATATTTCCTTTGATTACAGTACAACTATTTAATTTGTGATGTAATGAAACTCAATGTACTACAAATCTCTAATACAAATGAGATGCCGTAATTCATTTGGTTCACCGTTAGAATCTGACTGGATGTTTTCTTGTAAAATTTGAAAAGAACTAATTCGTGTTAATGAGATCGTAATCAACTTAAGAACGAAAGAAACAAATTAACATTATCGATAAGAAATTTCAACTCTGCGAGAATATCTTGCGAAAAAAGGGAAGAGTTGGCAGCGCTAATTAGTCTTACGAAAAATATAAAACATAAGAAAGCTTGGTAAAATTTTCAAAATAATTTTGTTAGCAGACTCGGTCGTCCTTTAGGTTGCAAATATAGGGCGAGTGTCTGATTCCAAAAGTGTGTGCTGGTGGGAAGTCCAGTTGAACCTAAAGCAAAGAGAAGTATTTTATAAAATCAGTAATTGATGTCCACAATGTATAAATCGATGAATCAGGATAACATGAAGAATAATTACCTTCTCAGGGCAGTGAGCACCAGGTCCAGGAATTTTGGAGTGATCATCAGGAAGTTGAAAACGAGCACTGATACTGTAAGCAGGACTTTTAGCTCTGACAGCATCAGCCTTGATTGTCTCATAAGCTCCTGGACCAGGAACTAAAATCCTATCATCGGCAAAGTTTTTCTGCCTACCAGATATCGAATAAGCTGGTGCTGTCTTCTTATTGCCTTCCTTGGTGCCTCCGAGAGCAGATGGAATGTTGTAGACATTAGGAGCTGCCAATATGGACGTTTAGAAATGAATAGCCAATCAATAATTAATTCCACTAATTGAATCTTTTCCAATATTAATTTAGATAAATAATTTTGCACTGTCACTGGCAGCAAATAGTATTTTTAGTTCTTTTTTTTCTACAGATATTTCACTGTAGGTCTTTCAATGTGGTATGTACAACAATTATTCGGTTGACAGAATCGGCTGGCGAAGAGATTATTATTCAGTATCAGCAGGGTGGCTGATTTGTTAAAGGTTTTATTGTATTAGAATAGTTTTGATGGTTAACCAGTTGTATTTTTATTTAATTCAGTTCCACTTTATTAATATGTATAACAGTTGGATTATCATTAGGAGGAGGATGTATTATTTTTATTTTATTAGTCACTTTTTATTCTTCATGACCTTTTACCTGGAACATCGTTTGATCTTTCCATGGGTGGTCTAAGTCCAAATGTAAACTGTAACGCTTTCTGAAGTAGAATCATCGTTTTCTCTGGACTGTATTCCCCAGGTCCTTCAATTATTCAGAAACTCGTGTTACTTACGTTCTACCTAATCTTTTCCATGAAAAATTCTACCGATTTGCTCACAAGGTAGCTTTTATATTGTGTCTTTTTTTACTATGTCAATGGATATTCCTATTCTTTCATTGATATAGCAATGCAAATCTAAATATTTACCTACTACTAAATAGGCAATCTTGCATAATTTACATAATATATGGAAAATATTCTTACCAGGTATATTGTCTGGCCTTTGTCCATTTACTCTGATTCCAAAGCTATACTGCGGTGCATGATCCAGCTTTACTTTCTCGGGACTGTAAGTTCCGGGTGCTGATGTTTAAAAGATATCAAATAAGAAAAAGTAAAAAAAGAAGCATATGATATTTGTAACATGCTTAATTCTTTTTATTTGGGTGAAGCTTTACCTGGTATGTCACTTGGTTTTGGTTCAAGACCTTTTCCTGATAGAGTGTACTGAGGTCCTTTATCTAGATTGACTTTCTCAGGACAATAAGTACCTGGTGCTGAAGTATGAAGTTTTGTGTTTAATATTAAAGGAATAAAATTATATTTGTGCAATATGCTTATAACTTCTTAATAATTGTATAAATTTTTACCTGGTGTGTCACTAGGCTTTTCTAAGGGTGTTCGATGGCCAAAACTGTATTGTGGTGCTTTATCAATATTTACCTTCTCCGGAGAATAAGTTCCTGGTGCTATATTAAAAATAAGTATAGACTTTATTTAACCAAATAAGGGAAACTTAATTTCAAAAGAGAAAACAAGTAATAGACATAAAATGAAGAAATGTATCGACAATTAAATGATTGATGAAGTTCATTATAAGATCTATTAAATAAGTAGGTGACAGTTATAGATTTAATAATTAATAAATGGTAACAAGGAAATTATTAAGTCAATACTCTAATTGAAGTTAATAAAACTGGTCAAGCACATCTAATTATTAACTAATTGATCAAACCAACTATGATGACTAAGTAATCAATGCTTTTTAAGATAATTATCTATCACTCAATTACAGGACTATTAGTATGTATCAGCTTTACCTGGGGTGTCACTAGGCTTTTCCAAGGGTGTTCTGTTACTAAAGCTGTAATAAGGTTTATGTTCCAGATTTACTTTCTCGGGTCGGTAGTCACCCGGCCCTACCAAGTCAGTCAGAATTACTATTAGTAACTAATTCAAAGTCAATTTTAAAAAATTAATCTCTACTTGCTACTTATAAATTTCTAAATGATCAATCCTTATTAATTCGCCAACCTGGATTATCATTAGGCTTCTCAGATGGCCCTTTGCCTGATAAACTGTACTGCGGTCCCTTGTCCAAGTTTACTTTCTCAGGACTGTAAGTTCCTGGTGCTGTGGGATACACAACAAATAAAACTGACATACGATTTACCATTTAATTTGAAAAATCAATTGTTCATAACACAACTAAAATTTGTTAGTGCATTTTAGTTTTTATTTGGTTTAATTCTTCTAATGTTACCTGGTGTATCATTCGGTCTTGGTTCAGAACCTTTGCCACTTATACTATAAAGTGGTCCTTTATGAGGATTAAATTTCTCAGGCGAATAAGTGCCGGGAGCTGATAATTAGTAGCAAATATATTTAATTAATAAGTATACTTAAATTAATAATAATGAACTTTCTATCTTTAAGCTTAATGTTGAAACATTACCTGGAACATCGTTTGGATGTGGCTCAGCACCTTTTCCACCCAGACTATACTGAGGACCTTTATCCAAATTATGCTTTTCAGGAGAGTAAGTTCCAGGA